>JBCNJP010006713.1:0-19672 GCA_039602395.1 Deinandra increscens subsp. villosa | reverse complement strand
TTGGAAATCAGAGAAAAAAGGTTGAAAGTTGTATTATACTTTTTTGTTGTATTTTGTACAAAGCATCAAGCCACAATTTATAGGAAGCCTACAACTGGTAAACAAGGAAATACATTGAGAAATGAGCTGGAAAGTAGGGCTGAAAATGAGCTGTAAGTTGACCCCTTAAGCAATCCCGTAAAATATCCTCAATCAAAGTCTTTCCCTTTTAACACTCCCCCTCAAGTTGAATTGTGGGATCTCCAAAATTCAACTTGGCCAAACAATCATTGAAGATTCTTCCATTTACCGCCTTGGTTAGAATATCGGCCAGTTGGTCCTTTGATCGCACAAATGGTAGTTCAATAATTCTGGCTTCCAACTTTTCTTTTATGAAGTGCCTGTCTACCTCCACATGTTTTGTTCGATCATGTTGGACAGGATTTTCTGAGATTTGAATTGCTGCTTTATTGTCACATATAATTTGGTTGGCACTCTTTGGACGGAAACCAATTTCAGTTAAAAGTTTTCTGATCCACAAGACTTCAGTCAAACCCCTTGCTATTTCCCTGAATTCAGCTTCTGCACTCGATAGAGCTACCACCTTTTGCTTTTTGCTCCTCCAAGTAACTAGATTCCCGCCAACTAGGGTAAAGTAGCCTGATGTTGATCTTCTATTTCCTTTATCCCCCGCCCAGTCTGCGTCAGTGTATGCTTGGATTTTCAGATGCTCGTTTGCTTTGAAGAGGACTCCATGACCAACTGTTCCTTTAAGATACCTGATGATTCTCCACACCGCTTCCATGTGATGAACCTGAGGCCGATGCATGAATTGGCTTACAACTCCTACTGCATAGGAAATATCAGGACGTGTATGTGAAAGATATATGAGTTTCCCAACCAAACGTTATTATCTTTCTTTATCTGCTAACTTGGCTTCTTCTTCCATATGAAGTTTGTGATTTATAATTATTGGGGTGTCAGTAGGCTTGCAGTCCACCATACCTGTCTCTGCAAGAAGATCTAGAATGTACTTTTTCTGACATATGAAGATTCCCTATTTTGACCTAAGTACTTCTATTCCAAGAAAGTACTTTAGTTTGCCCAGGTCTTTCATCTCGAAGTCCATGAACAGATTTTCCTTTAACTTGATCATTTCTTTTTTATCATTTCCTGTAATGATCATATCATCAACATAAATAATTAAGCACGTTATGAGTTTCCCTCTTCGTTTAAGGAAGAGGGTGTGATCAGAGTTACTCTAGCGGAATCCATATTGCTTCATAGCTAGGGTGAATCTGCCAAACCAAGCACGAGGAGACTGTTTTAACCCATAGAGAGATTTTTTTAAGCGACATACTTCCCCACTTTTGAAGTTGTCAGAAAATACAGGGGGGGGGGGGTTCCATATAAACCTCCTCCTCAAGTTCCCCATGAAGAAAAGCGTTTTTGACATCGAATTGGTGAAGTGGCCATCCTTCGTTTGCAGCAACCGAGAATAGGACTCTGATTGTGTCGAACTTGGCAACTGGAGAGAAGGTTTCGGAGTAGTCGATTTCGTATGTCTGAGTATACCCTTTAGCAACCAATCGGGCTTTGTATCTCTCGACTGTTCCATCTGGCTTGTGTTTTATTGAAAAAACCCAACGACATCCAACCGTTTTTTTCCGACTGGTAAGGTACATTTTTCCCATGTGGTATTCTTTTCTAACGCATTCATCTCTATTTTCATTGCTTCTTCCCAGTTCTTTGATTTTAAGGCTTGTGCGGCAGTGTTGGGAATTTCTTCCGATTAGAGAGCGGAGATGAAGGCTTTAGCTTCCTCTGAAAAATTTCCTGTAGCCACATTTGCCACGGGATATTTGGAATGTCGAGGTTCTTTTTCCGGGGTGAATCTTTTTAGGGGAACACCTCTGTTAGCTCTCGGAGGAAGAACATATCTTTCAAGTATTGTCTCCGTCTCGTTTTGTTGGTCTTGTGGCGGAGTATGTTGTTCTTCCTGCAAAGATACGTCCTGTACACTCTCATGATTATAAGGGTTAGATAAATTTCCAGAATTATCATCTTCATTGGTTGAGAAGTGACTTACCTCAGACGTCAGGTCGGGGCGATCATGATCGTTGACACTGTTTGTCGGTGTCTCAGACTGGACGGGCAGTGACTCAGTTTGTGTACTATGATTAGCCTCTTCTGGCGATGCCACCCAACTTAGCCAATTCAACGTGTCATTCCATTCTCTCTCATCTTGACCGTTGGATTGGGTATGGTAAAAGAATTCAGTTTCAAGGAAGTCACAGTTCATAGTAGTGAACACGTGACGCCTTTGGGGCTAAAGCACCGATATCCCTTTTGGTTGACTCCATAACCCACAAAGACACATTTTTCAGCACACAGATCGAGTTTAGTGCGTTCTATTTTAGGTATGTGAACAAAGACGGAGCAACCAAAGACTCGTGGTGGAAGAGTGAGTGTGGAGGGAAGCTCTGTGAACTTTGACAATGTTTCGAGAGGAGTTTTGAGTTGAAGGGCTTTGGTTGGGAGGCGATTAATTAGATAGGTAGCTGTAGCAAGGGCTTCAGGCCAAAACGATTTAGGGACTTGAGATTCGATCATGAGGGCACGAGTTATTTCAAGGAGGATCCGGTTTTTTCGTTCAGCTACACCATTTTGCTCAGGTGTATGAGGACATGTGGTTTGATGAATTATTCCTTTTTCTAGACAAAACTGTTTCATGGTGGAGTTCACAAATTCTCCTCCATTATCAGAACGAAGGATTTGGACTTCTTTTTGGAATTGGGTTTTAACCATTGTACAAAACGCAGTGAATTTATCAGAAACTTCAGATTTTTGTTTTAAGAAATAAATCCATGACATGCGGGTGCAGTCATCCACAAATATTAAAAAATATCTAAAGTGTTGCCCCCCAGTGACTTCAGCCGGACCCCAAACATCAGTGTGAACTAATGAAAAAGGAGATTCGGCTTTCGTGTTATTCGGTTTGAAAGAATGCCTATGGCTCTTGGCCAAAACACACGTTTCACAATTTAATAATTCATTTGAAGTAAACATTTTTGGGAATAAAAGTCGTAAATAACCCGTGGATGGATGCCCCAACCTTCTGTGTCACAACCAAGCTTCTCTATTGGTAGTTCCATGAGCGAGCATCACAGTACCTTGTTGAGTCACTTCATCCACGTAATACAGTCCTTGACGTTCAGTGCCACGTCCAATGATCATTCCCGTCCTGATATCCTGTAAATACAAAAGGTCGGATGCATTATTACAGTGCAATTCAACTCTTTTGTCACGTGACTAATTGACAATAGTTTATGTGACAAGGATGGAACATAAAGACAATTCGATAACTTTAGGGTTGGTGAGATTTTAATCGTCCCACCACCTTTTACTTGGACGATTCCACCGTTGGCGGTTTGGATATGTGTTCGTTGTGGTTTTGTCATTGAACACATATCTTCAAGTTCAAATGTCATTGTATCCGTCGCGCCACAATCGAATATCCAAGCTTTATTTAGTTTTTCACAACTTGTTGCCATATTAGCTTTACCAATGGAAATATTTTCTGTTTTGTTTTTTACCCCCGTGAGTTCCTGAACCATATTCCTACTATAGCACTTTTGGGGGTTAGTTTTTTTTATTTCTAAAAATTGTGTGTCATGTGGAAAATTTTCTAGAATTTCACGGCTAAAATACTTGGGGTTTAAATTAGAAGAAAAAGAAGTGTGAGGGCTTGAGTTGTAATACTCAAACCCTATACCTGGTCCTTCTCCCTTTCCTTGTTCATTACGTACAGCCACTCCCCCAAACCCAAAATCATCGCCGCTGTTCTTCTTTGGCTGGTCACCGCCATTTCCGGCGACTTCAGGGCCGCCCACGACAAGATCCGCCTTCCCGTCACCGCCCTTCCTGTGACCGTCGTTCCACCAATATGGATACCCCATAATTTTAAAACACTGATCTTTAGTATGTTTGGACATTCCGCAGTGGGTGCACTTGAGTCGGGACTTGTCAATCCGAGACACCGAACCTCCTTTTCCGATTGGCTCCAATCGACGATGTCCCCGCGAGACCAGCCCTAAACCTTATGTTCCAATTGCTCCGGTGGTGGCTAGCCCCGCCGCCACGCCTGTCTGTGGCTGACTCGAAGTACTTCCGAGAATGCCCTGATGCGCCATCTCCTTCCGAACCGCAGCGTACGCACCTTCTGCCGTTGGTAACGGGTCCCAACGAAGAATTTCTCTCTTTATCGGGTCATATTGTTGATCCAAAGAATTAAGAAATTGGAATAGCTTCTGTTCAGATCTGATCGTGTTGTACGCGGCTATATCAGTTGCACATGTCATGGGATTTGGGTCCCTCCGATCAATTTCACCCCAGATACCTTGTAAGGTTATCCAGAAGTCCTCCAAGGTTGAACCGTTCTGTTTAATCCCGTTGGCCTTGACATGGAGGTCAAATGTTTGAAGTTTATCTTTTCCACTACTGTAAGTGGTCACCAAGGCATCCCATAATGTTTTTGCAGTGGGAAACTCAGTAAGATTACTTGCTAAAGCGGGCTCGATGTTTTGTATAAGCCATGAGAACACGATAAGATCATCTTGTTCCCATTGTTCATACCCTTCGTCTGTCTTGTTTGGTGGATCTGGTTTGCCGGATAAGTGGCTGAGCAAAGCTTTGGACTTGCCCCCAATGGCAACTCGCATCATACGAGCCCAAAGGGCGTAGTTCTGGCTATTTAGCTTAAGACTAATCTTCAAGTTGTCTGAAAGGCTTTGTTTCTGGGGCTGGTTAAGGTTTGACTTGAATAGGTTTGCAAGTTGAATGGCAAGATCATCATTTTTTACACCATCGGCCATGGCAGAATTTCGGTTATTTGGGAGGTAGGTGATGAGCAGGTTGTGTTGTTTGGCCCTAGGACCTCTCAACACTGCTCTGATACCATATTAGACATTGGAAATCAGAGAAAAAAGGTTGGAAGTTGTATTATACTTTTTTGTTGTATTTTGTACAAAGCATCAAGCCACAATTTATAGGAAGCCTACAACTGGTAAACAAGGAAATACATTGAGAAATGAGCTGGAAAGTAGGGCTGAAAATGAGCTGTAAGTTGACCCCTTAAGCAATCCCGTAAAATATCCTCAATCAAAGTCTTTCCCTTTTAACACTCCCCCTCAAGTTGAATTGTGGGATCTCCAAAATTCAACTTGGCCAAACAATCATTGAAGATTCTTCCATTTACCGCCTTGGTTAGAATATCGGCCAGTTGGTCCTTTGATCGCACAAATGGTAGTTCAATAATTCTGGCTTCCAACTTTTCTTTTATGAAGTGCCTGTCTACCTCCACATGTTTTGTTCGATCATGTTGGACAGGATTTTCTGAGATTTGAATTGCTGCTTTATTGTCACATATAATTTGGTTGGCACTCTTTGGACGGAAACCAATTTCAGTTAAAAGTTTTCTGATCCACAAGACTTCAGTCAAACCCCTTGCTATTCCCCTGAATTCAGCTTCTGCACTCGATAGAGCTACCACCTTTTGCTTTTTGCTCCTCCAAGTAACTAGATTCCCGCCAACTAGGGTAAAGTAGCCTGATGTTGATCTTCTATTTCCTTTATCCCCCGCCCAGTCTGCGTCAGTGTATGCTTGGATTTTCAGATGCCCGTTTGCTTTGAAGAGGACTCCATGACCAACTGTTCCTTTAAGATACCTGATGATTCTCCACACCGCTTCCATGTGATGAACCTGAGGCCGATGCATGAATTGGCTTACAACTCCTACTGCATAGGAAATATCAGGACGTGTATGTGAAAGATATATGAGTTTCCCAACCAAACGTTGATATCTTTCTTTATCTGCTAACTTGGCTTCTTCTTCCATATGAAGTTTGTGATTTATAATTATTGGGGTGTCAGTAGGCTTGCAGTCCACCATACCTGTCTCTGCAAGAAGATCTAGAATGTACTTTTTCTGACATATGAAGATTCCCTATTTTGACCTAAGTACTTCTATTCCAAGAAAGTACTTTAGTCTGCCCAGGTCTTTCATCTCGAAGTCCATGAACAGATTTTCCTTTAACTTGATCATTTCTTTTTTATCATTTCCTGTAATGATCATATCATCAACATAAATAATTAAGCACGTTATGAGTTTCCCTCTTCGTTTAAGGAAGAGGGTGTGATCAGAGTTACTCTAGCGGAATCCATATTGCTTCATAGCTAGGGTGAATCTGCCAAACCAAGCACGAGGAGACTGTTTTAACCCATAGAGAGATTTTTTTAAGCGACATACTTCCCCACTTTTGAAGTTGTCAGAAAATCCAGGGGGGGGGTTCCATATAAACCTCCTCCTCAAGTTCCCCATGAAGAAAAGCGTTTTTGACATCGAATTGGTGAAGTGGACATCCTTCGTTTGCAGCAACCGAGAATAGGACTCTGATTGTGTCGAACTTGGCAACTGGAGAGAAGGTTTCGGAGTAGTCGATTTCGTATGTCTGAGTATACCCTTTAGCAACCAATCGGGCTTTGTATCTCTCGACTGTTCCATCTGGCTTGTGTTTTATTGAAAAAACCCAACGACATCCAACCGTTTTTTTCCGACTGGTAAGGTACATTTTTCCCATGTGGTATTCTTTTCTAACGCATTCATCTCTATTTTCATTGCTTCTTCCCAGTTCTTTGATTTTAAGGCTTGTGCGGCAGTGTTGGGAATTTCTTCCGATTAGAGAGCGGAGATGAAGGCTTTAGCTTCCTCTGAAAAATTTCCTGTAGCCACATTTGCCACGGGATATTTGGAATGTCGAGGTTCTTTTTCCGGGGTGAATCTTTTTAGGGGAACACCTCTGTTAGCTCTCGGAGGAAGAACATATCTTTCATGTATTGTCTCCGTCTCGTTTTGTTGGTCTTGTGGCGGAGTATGTTGTTCTTCCTGCAAAGATACGTCCTGTACACTCTCATGATTATAAGGGTTAGATAAATTTCCAGAATTATCATCTTCATTGGTTGAGAAGTGACTTACCTCAGACGTCAGGTCGGGGCGATCATGATCGTTGACACTGTTTGTCGGTGTCTCAGACTGGACGGGCAGTGACTCAGTTTGTGTACTATGATTAGCCTCTTCTGGCGATGCCACCTAACTTAGCCAATTCAACGTGTCATTCCATTCTCTCTCATCTTGACCGTTGGATTGGGTATGGTAAAAGAATTCAGTTTCAAGGAAGTCACAGTTCATAGTAGTGAACACGTGACGCCTTTGGGGCTAAAGCACCGATATCCCTTTTGGTTGACTCCATAACCCACAAAGACACATTTTTCAGCACACAGATCGAGTTTAGTGCGTTCTATTTTAGGTATGTGAACAAAGACGGAGCAACCAAAGACTCGTGGTGGAAGAGTGAGTGTGGAGGGAAGCTCTGTGAACTTTGACAAGGTTTCGAGAGGAGTTTTGAGTTGAAGGGCTTTGGTTGGGAGGCGATTAATTAGATAGGTAGCTGTAGCAAGGGCTTCAGGCCAAAACGATTTAGGGACTTGAGATTCGATCATGAGGGCACGAGTTATTTCAAGGAGGATCCGGTTTTTTCGTTCAGCTACACCATTTTGCTCAGGTGTATGAGGACATGTGGTTTGATGAATTATTCCTTTTTCTAGACAAAACTGTTTCATGGTGGAGTTCACAAATTCTCCTCCATTATCAGAACGAAGGATTTGGACTTCTTTTTGGAATTGGGTTTTAACCATTGTACAAAACGCAGTGAATTTATCAGAAACTTCAGATTTTTGTTTTAAGAAATAAATCCATGACATGCGGGTGCAGTCATCCACAAATATTAAAAAATATCTAAAGTGTTGCCCCCCAGTGACTTCAGCCGGACCCCAAACATCAGTGTGAACTAATGAAAAAGGAGATTCGGCTTTCGTGTTATTCGGTTTGAAAGAATGCCTATGGCTCTTGGCCAAAACACACGTTTCACAATTTAATAATTCATTTGAAGTAAACATTTTTGGGAATAAAAGTCGTAAATAACCCGTGGATGGATGCCCCAACCTTCTGTGTCACAACCAAGCTTCTCTATTGGTAGTTCCATGAGCGAGCATCACAGTACCTTGTTGAGTCACTTCATCCACGTAATACAGTCCTTGACGTTCAGTGCCACGTCCAATGATCATTCCCGTCCTGATATCCTGTAAATACAAAAGGTCGGATGCATTATTACAGTGCAATTCAACTCTTTTGTCACGTGACTAATTGACAATAGTTTATGTGACAAGGATGGAACATAAAGACAATTCGATAACTTTAGGGTTGGTGAGATTTTAATCGTCCCACCACCTTTTACTTGGACGATTCCACCGTTGGCGGTTTGGATATGTGTTCGTTGTGGTTTTGTCATTGAACACATATCTTCAAGTTCAAATGTCATTGTATCCGTCGCGCCACAATCGAATATCCAAGCTTTATTTAGTTTTTCACAACTTGTTGCCATATTAGCTTTACCAATGGAAATATTTTCTGTTTTGTTTTTTACCCCCGTGAGTTCCTGAACCATATTCCTACTATAGCACTTTTGGGGGTTAGTTTTTTTTATTTCTAAAAATTGTGTGTCATGTGGAAAATTTTCTAGAATTTCACGGCTAAAATACTTGGGGTTTAAATTAGAAGAAAAAGAAGTGTGAGGGCTTGAGTTGTAATACTCAAACCCTATACCTGGTCCTTCTCCCTTTCCTTGTTCATTACGTACAGCCACTCCCCCAAACCCAAAATCATCGCCGCTGTTCTTCTTTGGCTGGTCACCGCCATTTCCGGCGACTTCAGGGCCGCCCACGACAAGATCCGCCTTCCCGTCACCGCCCTTCCTGTGACCGTCGTTCCACCAATATGGATACCCCATAATTTTAAAACACTGATCTTTAGTATGTTTGGACATTCCGCAGTGGGTGCACTTGAGTCGGGACTTGTCAATCCGAGACACCGAACCTCCTTTTCCGATTGGCTCCAATCGACGATGTCCCCGCGAGACCAGCCCTAAACCTTATGTTCCAATTGCTCCGGTGGTGGCTAGCCCCGCCGCCACGCCTGTCTGTGGCTGACTCGAAGTACTTCCGAGAATGCCCTGATGCGCCATCTCCTTCCGAACCGCAGCGTACGCACCTTCTGCCGTTGGTAACGGGTCCCAACGAAGAATTTCTCTCTTTATCGGGTCATATTGTTGATCCAAAGAATTAAGAAATTGGAATAGCTTCTGTTCAGATCTGATCGTGTTGTACGCGGCTATATCAGTTGCACATGTCATGGGATTTGGGTCCCTCCGATCAATTTCACCCCAGATACCTTGTAAGGTTATCCAGAAGTCCTCCAAGGTTGAACCGTTCTGTTTAATCCCGTTGGCCTTGACATGGAGGTCAAATGTTTGAAGTTTATCTTTTCCACTACTGTAAGTGGTCACCAAGGCATCCCATAATGTTTTTGCAGTGGGAAACTCAGTAAGATTACTTGCTAAAGCGGGCTCGATGTTTTGTATAAGCCATGAGAACACGATAAGATCATCTTGTTCCCATTGTTCATACCCTTCGTCTGTCTTGTTTGGTGGATCTGGTTTGCCGGATAAGTGGCTGAGCAAAGCTTTGGACTTGCCCCCAATGGCAACTCGCATCATACGAGCCCAAAGGGCGTAGTTCTGGCTATTTAGCTTAAGACTAATCTTCAAGTTGTCTGAAAGGCTTTGTTTCTGGGGCTGGTTAAGGTTTGACTTGAATAGGTTTGCAAGTTGAATGGCAAGATCATCATTTTTTACACCATCGGCCATGGCAGAATTTCGGTTATTTGGGAGGTAGGTGATGAGCAGGTTGTGTTGTTTGGCCCTAGGACCTCTCAACACTACTCTGATACCATATTAGACATTGGAAATCAGAGAAAAAAGGTTGGAAGTTGTATTATACTTTTTTGTTGTATTTTGTACAAAGCATCAAGCCACAATTTATAGGAAGCCTACAACTGGTAAACAAGGAAATACATTGAGAAATGAGCTGGAAAGTAGGGCTGAAAATGAGCTGTAAGTTGACCCCTTAAGCAATCCCGTAAAATATCCTCAATCAAAGTCTTTCCCTTTTAACACTCCCCCTCAAGTTGAATTGTGGGATCTCCAAAATTCAACTTGGCCAAACAATCATTGAAGATTCTTCCATTTACCGCCTTGGTTAGAATATCGGCCAGTTGGTCCTTTGATCGCACAAATGGTAGTTCAATAATTCTGGCTTCCAACTTTTCTTTTATGAAGTGCCTGTCTACCTCCACATGTTTTGTTCGATCATGTTGGACAGGATTTTCTGAGATTTGAATTGCTGCTTTATTGTCACATATAATTTGGTTGGCACTCTTTGGACGGAAACCAATTTCAGTTAAAAGTTTTCTGATCCACAAGACTTCAGTCAAACCCCTTGCTATTCCCCTGAATTCAGCTTCTGCACTCGATAGAGCTACCACCTTTTGCTTTTTGCTCCTCCAAGTAACTAGATTCCCGCCAACTAGGGTAAAGTAGCCTGATGTTGATCTTCTATTTCCTTTATCCCCCGCCTAGTCTGCGTCAGTGTATGCTTGGATTTTCAGATGCCCGTTTGCTTTGAAGAGGACTCCATGACCAACTGTTCCTTTAAGATACCTGATGATTCTCCACACCGCTTCCATGTGATGAACCTGAGGCCGATGCATGAATTGGCTTACAACTCCTACTGCATAGGAAATATCAGGACGTGTATGTGAAAGATATATGAGTTTCCCAACCAAACGTTGATATCTTTCTTTATCTGCTAACTTGGCTTCTTCTTCCATATGAAGTTTGTGATTTATAATTATTGGGGTGTCAGTAGGCTTGCAGTCCACCATACCTGTCTCTGCAAGAAGATCTAGAATGTACTTTTTCTGACATATGAAGATTCCCTATTTTGACCTAAGTACTTCTATTCCAAGAAAGTACTTTAGTCTGCCCAGGTCTTTCATCTCGAAGTCCATGAACAGATTTTCCTTTAACTTGATCATTTCTTTTTTATCATTTCCTGTAATGATCATATCATCAACATAAATAATTAAGCACGTTATGAGTTTCCCTCTTCGTTTAAGGAAGAGGGTGTGATCAGAGTTACTCTAGCGGAATCCATATTGCTTCATAGCTAGGGTGAATCTGCCAAACCAAGCACGAGGAGACTGTTTTAACCCATAGAGAGATTTTTTTAAGCGACATACTTCCCCACTTTTGAAGTTGTCAGAAAATCCAGGGGGGGGGGTTCCATATAAACCTCCTCCTCAAGTTCCCCATGAAGAAAAGCGTTTTTGACATCGAATTGGTGAAGTGGACATCCTTCGTTTGCAGCAACCGAGAATAGGACTCTGATTGTGTCGAACTTGGCAACTGGAGAGAAGGTTTCGGAGTAGTCGATTTCGTATGTCTGAGTATACCCTTTAGCAACCAATCGGGCTTTGTATCTCTCGACTGTTCCATCTGGCTTGTGTTTTATTGAAAAAACCCAACGACATCCAACCGTTTTTTTCCGACTGGTAAGGTACATTTTTCCCATGTGGTATTCTTTTCTAACGCATTCATCTCTATTTTCATTGCTTCTTCCCAGTTCTTTGATTTTAAGGCTTGTGCGGCAGTGTTGGGAATTTCTTCCGATTAGAGAGCGGAGATGAAGGCTTTAGCTTCCTCTGAAAAATTTCCTGTAGCCACATTTGCCACGGGATATTTGGAATGTCGAGGTTCTTTTTCCGGGGTGAATCTTTTTAGGGGAACACCTCTGTTAGCTCTCGGAGGAAGAACATATCTTTCATGTATTGTCTCCGTCTCGTTTTGTTGGTCTTGTGGCGGAGTATGTTGTTCTTCCTGCAAAGATACGTCCTGTACACTCTCATGATTATAAGGGTTAGATAAATTTCCAGAATTATCATCTTCATTGGTTGAGAAGTGACTTACCTCAGACGTCAGGTCGGGGCGATCATGATCGTTGACACTGTTTGTCGGTGTCTCAGACTGGACGGGCAGTGACTCAGTTTGTGTACTATGATTAGCCTCTTCTGGCGATGCCACCTAACTTAGCCAATTCAACGTGTCATTCCATTCTCTCTCATCTTGACCGTTGGATTGGGTATGGTAAAAGAATTCAGTTTCAAGGAAGTCACAGTTCATAGTAGTGAACACGTGACGCCTTTGGGGCTAAAGCACCGATATCCCTTTTGGTTGACTCCATAACCCACAAAGACACATTTTTCAGCACACAGATCGAGTTTAGTGCGTTCTATTTTAGGTATGTGAACAAAGACGGAGCAACCAAAGACTCGTGGTGGAAGAGTGAGTGTGGAGGGAAGCTCTGGGAACTTTGACAAGGTTTCGAGAGGAGTTTTGAGTTGAAGGGCTTTGGTTGGGAGGCGATTAATTAGATAGGTAGCTGTAGCAAGGGCTTCAGGCCAAAACGATTTAGGGACTTGAGATTCGATCATGAGGGCACGAGTTATTTCAAGGAGGATCCGGTTTTTTCGTTCAGCTACACCATTTTGCTCAGGTGTATGAGGACATGTGGTTTGATGAATTATTCCTTTTTCTAGACAAAACTGTTTCATGGTGGAGTTCACAAATTCTCCTCCATTATCAGAACGAAGGATTTGGACTTCTTTTTGGAATTGGGTTTTAACCATTGTACAAAACGCAGTGAATTTATCAGAAACTTCAGATTTTTGTTTTAAGAAATAAATCCATGACATGCGGGTGCAGTCATCCACAAATATTAAAAAATATCTAAAGTGTTGCCCCCCAGTGACTTCAGCCGGACCCCAAACATCAGTGTGAACTAATGAAAAAGGAGATTCGGCTTTCGTGTTATTCGGTTAGAAAGAATGCCTATGGCTCTTGGCCAAAACACACGTTTCACAACTTAATAATTCATTTGAAGTAAACATTTTTGGGAATAAAAGTCGTAAATAACCCGTGGATGGATGCCCCAACCTTCTGTGTCACAACCAAGCTTCTCTATTGGTAGTTCCATGAGCGAGCATCACAGTACCTTGTTGAGTCACTTCATCCACGTAATACAGTCCTTGACGTTCAGTGCCACGTCCAATGATCATTCCCGTCCTGATATCCTGTAAATACAAAAGGTCGGATGCATTATTACAGTGCAATTCAACTCTTTTGTCACGTGACTAATTGACAATAGTTTATGTGACAAGGATGGAACATAAAGACAATTCGATAACTTTAGGGTTGGTGAGATTTTAATCGTCCCACCACCTTTTACTTGGACGATTCCACCGTTGGCGGTTTGGATATGTGTTCGTTGTGGTTTTGTCATTGAACACATATCTTCAAGTTCAAATGTCATTGTATCCGTCGCGCCACAATCGAATATCCAAGCTTTATTTAGTTTTTCACAACTTGTTGCCATATTAGCTTTACCAATGGAAATATTTTCTGTTTTGTTTTTTACCCCCGTGAGTTCCTGAACCATATTCCTATTATAGCACTTTTGGGGGTTAGTTTTTTTTATTTCTAAAAATTGTGTGTCATGTGGAAAATTTTCTAGAATTTCACGGCTAAAATACTTGGGGTTTAAATTAGAAGAAAAAGAAGTGTGAGGGCTTGAGTGGTAATACTCAAACCCTATACCTGGTCCTTCTCCCTTTCCTTGTTCATTACGTACAGCCACTCCCCCAAACCCAAAATCATCGCCGCTGTTCTTCTTTGGCTGGTCACCGCCATTTCCGGCGACTTCAGGGCCGCCCACGACAAGATCCGCCTTCCCGTCACCGCCCTTCCTGTGACCGTCGTTCCACCAATATGGATACCCCATAATTTTAAAACACTGATCTTTAGTATGTTTGGACATTCCGCAGTGGGTGCACTTGAGTCGGGACTTGTCAATCCGAGACACCGAACCTCCTTTTCCGATTGGCTCCAATCGACGATGTCCCCGCGAGACCAGCCCTAAACCTTCTGTTCCAATTGCTCCGGTGGTGGCTAGCCCCGCCGCCACGCCTGTCTGTGGCTGACTCGAAGTACTTCCGAGAATGCCCTGATGCGCCATCTCCTTCCGAACCGCAGCGTACGCACCTTCTGTCGTTGGTAACGGGTCCCAACGAAGAATTTCTCTCTTTATCGGGTCATATTGTTGATCCAAAGAATTAAGAAATTGGAATAGCTTCTGTTCAGATCTGATCGTGTTGTACGCGGCTATATCAGTTGCACATGTCATGGGATTTGGGTCCCTCCGATCAATTTCACCCCAGATACCTTGTAAGGTTATCCAGAAGTCCTCCAAGGTTGAACCATTCTGTTTAATCCCGTTGGCCTTGACATGGAGGTCAAATGTTTGAAGTTTATCTTTTCCACTACTGTAAGTGGTCACCAAGGCATCCCATAATGTTTTTGCAGTGGGAAACTCAGTAAGATTACTTGCTAAAGCGGGCTCGATGTTTTGTATAAGCCATGAGAACACGATAAGATCATCTTGTTCCCATTGTTCATACCCTTCGTCTGTCTTGTTTGGTGGATCTGGTTTGCCGGATAAGTGGCTGAGCAAAGCTTTGGACTTGCCCCCAATGGCAACTCGCATCATACGAGCCCAAAGGGCGTAGTTCTGGCTATTTAGCTTAAGACTAATCTTCAAGTTGTCTGAAAGGCTTTGTTTCTGGGGCTGGTTAAGGTTTGACTTGAATAGGTTTGCAAGTTGAATGGCAAGATCATCATTTTTTACACCATCGGCCATGGCAGAATTTCGGTTATTTGGGAGGTAGGTGATGAGCAGGTTGTGTTGTTTGGCCCTAGGACCTCTCAACACTGCTCTGATACCATATTAGACATTGGAAATCAGAGAAAAAAGGTTGGAAGTTGTATTATACTTTTTTGTTGTATTTTGTACAAAGCATCAAGCCACAATTTATAGGAAGCCTACAACTGGTAAACAAGGAAATACATTGAGAAATGAGCTGGAAAGTAGGGCTGAAAATGAGCTGTAAGTTGACCCCTTAAGCAATCCCGTAAAATATCCTCAATCAAAGTCTTTCCCTTTTAACACTCCCCCTCAAGTTGAATTGTGGGATCTCCAAAATTCAACTTGGCCAAACAATCATTGAAGATTCTTCCATTTACCGCCTTGGTTAGAATATCGGCCAGTTGGTCCTTTGATCGCACAAATGGTAGTTCAATAATTCTGGCTTCCAACTTTTCTTTTATGAAGTGCCTGTCTACCTCCACATGTTTTGTTCGATCATGTTGGACAGGATTTTCTGAGATTTGAATTGCTGCTTTATTGTCACATATAATTTGGTTGGCACTCTTTGGACGGAAACCAATTTCAGTTAAAAGTTTTCTGATCCACAAGACTTCAGTCAAACCCCTTGCTATTCCCCTGAATTCAGCTTCTGCACTCGATAGAGCTACCACCTTTTGCTTTTTGCTCCTCCAAGTAACTAGATTCCCGCCAACTAGGGTAAAGTAGCCTGATGTTGATCTTCTATTTCCTTTATCCCCCGCCTAGTCTGCGTCAGTGTATGCTTGGATTTTCAGATGCCCGTTTGCTTTGAAGAGGACTCCATGACCAACTGTTCCTTTAAGATACCTGATGATTCTCCACACCGCTTCCATGTGATGAACCTGAGGCCGATGCATGAATTGGCTTACAACTCCTACTGCATAGGAAATATCAGGACGTGTATGTGAAAGATATATGAGTTTCCCAACCAAACGTTGATATCTTTCTTTATCTGCTAACTTGGCTTCTTCTTCCATATGAAGTTTGTGATTTATAATTATTGGGGTGTCAGTAGGCTTGCAGTCCACCATACCTGTCTCTGCAAGAAGATCTAGAATGTACTTTTTCTGACATATGAAGATTCCCTATTTTGACCTAAGTACTTCTATTCCAAGAAAGTACTTTAGTCTGCCCAGGTCTTTCATCTCGAAGTCCATGAACAGATTTTCCTTTAACTTGATCATTTCTTTTTTATCATTTCCTGTGATGATCATATCATCAACATAAATAATTAAGCACGTTATGAGTTTCCCTCTTCGTTTAAGGAAGAGGGTGTGATCAGAGTTACTCTAGCGGAATCCATATTGCTTCATAGCTAGGGTGAATCTGCCAAACCAAGCACGAGGAGACTGTTTTAACCCATAGAGAGATTTTTTTAAGCGACATACTTCCCCACTTTTGAAGTTGTCAGAAAATCCAGGGGGGGGGGGTTCCATATAAACCTCCTCCTCAAGTTCCCCATGAAGAAAAGCGTTTTTGACATCGAATTGGTGAAGTGGCCATCCTTCGTTTGCAGCAACCGAGAATAGGACTCTGATTGTGTCGAACTTGGCAACTGGAGAGAAGGTTTCGGAGTAGTCGATTTCGTATGTCTGAGTATACCCTTTAGCAACCAATCGGGCTTTGTATCTCTCGACTGTTCCATCTGGCTTGTGTTTTATTGAAAAAACCCAACGACATCCAACCGTTTTTTTCCGACTGGTAAGGTACATTTTTCCCATGTGGTATTCTTTTCTAACGCATTCATCTCTATTTTCATTGCTTCTTCCCAGTTCTTTGATTTTAAGGCTTGTGCGGCAGTGTTGGGAATTTCTTCCGATTAGAGAGCGGAGATGAAGGCTTTAGCTTCCTCTGAAAAATTTCCTGTAGCCACATTTGCCACGGGATATTTGGAATGTCGAGGTTCTTTTTCCGGGGTGAATCTTTTTAGGGGAACACCTCTGTTAGCTCTCGGAGGAAGAACATATCTTTCATGTATTGTCTCCGTCTCGTTTTGTTGGTCTTGTGGCGGAGTATGTTGTTCTTCCTGCAAAGATACGTCCTGTACACTCTCATGATTATAAGGGTTAGATAAATTTCCAGAATTATCATCTTCATTGGTTGAGAAGTGACTTACCTCAGACGTCAGGTCGGGGCGATCATGATCGTTGACACTATTTGTCGGTGTCTCAGACTGGACGGGCAGTGACTCAGTTTGTGTACTATGATTAGCCTCTTCTGGCGATGCCACCCAACTTAGCCAATTCAACGTGTCATTCCATTCTCTCTCATCTTGACCGTTGGATTGGGTATGGTAAAAGAATTCAGTTTCAAGGAAGTCACAGTTCATAGTAGTGAACACGTGACGCCTTTGGGGCTAAAGCACCGATATCCCTTTTGGTTGACTCCATAACCCACAAAGACACATTTTTCAGCACACAGATCGAGTTTAGTGCGTTCTATTTTAGGTATGTGAACAAAGACGGAGCAACCAAAGACTCGTGGTGGAAGAGTGAGTGTGGAGGGAAGCTCTGTGAACTTTGACAAGGTTTCGAGAGGAGTTTTGAGTTGAAGGGCTTTGGTTGGGAGGCGATTAATTAGATAGGTAGCTGTAGCAAGGGCTTCAGGCCAAAACGATTTAGGGACTTGAGATTCGATCATGAGGGCACGAGTTATTTCAAGGAGGATCCGGTTTTTTCGTTCAGCTACACCATTTTGCTCAGGTGTATGAGGACATGTGGTTTGATGAATTATTCCTTTTTCTAGACAAAACTGTTTCATGGTGGAGTTCACAAATTCTCCTCCATTATCAGAACGAAGGATTTGGACTTCTTTTTGGAATTGGGTTTTAACCATTGTACAAAACGCAGTGAATTTATCAGAAACTTCAGATTTTTGTTTTAAGAAATAAATCCATGACATGTGGGTGCAGTCATCCACAAATATTAAAAAATATCTAAAGTGTTGCCCCCCAGTGACTTCAGCCGGACCCCAAACATCAGTGTGAACTAATGAAAAAGGAGATTCGGCTTTCGTGTTATTCGGTTTGAAAGAATGCCTATGGCTCTTGGCCAAAACACACGTTTCACAACTTAATAATTCATTTGAAGTAAACATTTTTGGGAATAAAAGTCGTAAATAACCCGTGGATGGATGCCCCAACCTTCTGTGTCACAACCAAGCTTCTCTATTGGTAGTTCCATGAGCGAGCATCACAGTACCTTGTTGAGTCACTTCATCCACGTAATACAGTCCTTGACGTTCAGTGCCACGTCCAATGATCATTCCCGTCCTGATATCCTGTAAATACAAAAGGTCGGATGCATTATTACAGTGCAATTCAACTCTTTTGTCACGTGACTAATTGACAATAGTTTATGTGACAAGGATGGAACATAAAGACAATTCGATAACTTTAGGGTTGGTGAGATTTTAATCGTCCCACCACCTTTTACTTGGACGATTCCACCGTTGGCGGTTTGGATATGTGTTCGTTGTGGTTTTGTCATTGAACACATATCTTCAAGTTCAAATGTCATTGTATCCGTCGCGCCACAATCGAATATCCAAGCTTTATTTAGTTTTTCACAACTTGTTGCCATATTAGCTTTACCAATGGAAATATTTTCTGTTTTGTTTTTTACCCCCGTGAGTTCCTGAACCATATTCCTACTATAGCACTTTTGGGGGTTAGTTTTTTTTATTTCTAAAAATTGTGTGTCATGTGGAAAATTTTCTAGAATTTCACGGCTGAAATACTTGGGGTTTAAATTAGAAGAAAAAGAAGTGTGAGGGCTTGAGTGGTAATACTCAAACCCTATACCTGGTCCTTCTCCCTTTCCTTGTTCATTACGTACAGCCACTCCCCCAAACCCAAAATCATCGCCGCTGTTCTTCTTTGGCTGGTCACCGCCATTTCCGGCGACTTCAGGGCCGCCCACGACAAGATCCGCCTTCCCGTCACCGCCCTTCCTGTGACCGTCGTTCCACCAATATGGATACCCCATAATTTTAAAACACTGATCTTTAGTATGTTTGGACATTCCGCAGTGGGTGCACTTGAGTCGGGACTTGTCAATCCGAGACACCGAACCTCCTTTTCCGATTGGCTCCAATCGACGATGTCCCCGCGAGACCAGCCCTAAACCTTCTGTTCCAATTGCTCCGGTGGTGGCTAGCCCCGCCGCCACGCCTGTCTGTGGCTGACTCGAAGTACTTCCGAGAATGCCCTGATGCGCCATCTCCTTCCGAACCGCAGCGTACGCACCTTCTGCCGTTGGTAACGGGTCCCAACGAAGAATTTCTCTCTTTATCGGGTCATATTGTTGATCCAAAGAATTAAGAAATTGGAATAGCTTCTGTTCAGATCTGATCGTGTTGTACGCGGCTATATCAGTTGCACATGTCATGGGATTTGGGTCCCTCCGATCAATTTCACCCCAGATACCTTGTAAGGTTATCCAGAAGTCCTCCAAGGTTGAACCGTTCTGTTTAATCCCGTTGGCCTTGACATGGAGGTCAAATGTTTGAAGTTTATCTTTTCCACTACTGTAAGTGGTCACCAAGGCATCCCATAATGTTTTTACAGTGGGAAACTCAGTAAGATTACTTGCTAAAGCGGGCTCGATGTTTTGTATAAGCCATGAGAACACGATAAGATCATCTTGTTCCCATTGTTCATACCCTTCGTCTGTCTTGTTTGGTGGATTTGGTTTGCCGGATAAGTGGCTGAGCAAAGCTTTGGACTTGCCCCCAATGGCAACTCGCATCATACGAGCCCAAAGGGCGTAGTTCTGGCTATTTAGCTTAAGACTAATCTTCAAGTTGTCTGAAAGGCTTTGTTTCTGGGGCTGGTTAAGGTTTGACTTGAATAGGTTTGCAAGTTGAATGGCAAGATCATCATTTT
>JBCNJP010006710.1:0-12730 GCA_039602395.1 Deinandra increscens subsp. villosa | reverse complement strand
AATGATCCAGGGACCTTTACAATCCCTTGCTCTTTTGGTGATTCTTCTGTTACACGTGCTTTAGCTGATCTAGGTGCTTCTATCAATGTCATGCCTTTTTCTATTTTTCAGCACCTAGGATTAGGCGAGTTAGAGCCGACTAGGATGTCAATTTCTCTAGCAGATAAGTCGGTGGTTAGGCCCAAAGGAATAGTGGAAAATGTACTTGTGCAAGTTGATAAATTTTTGTTCCCTATAGACTTTGTGGTAGTTGACACTGCATATGATGCTAGTTGCCCTTTGATTTTAGGTAGGCCTTTCCTTAGGACCGCCCGGGCGTTAGTTGATGTTTTTGCAGGCACCATCACTTTGAGGGTTGATCATGAGAGTGTTGTGTTCAAGGTGGGTAGACATGAGGATAGTGGCACCGAATCTGTGTGTTTGATAGGTACTTTGATGTCATTCATAGACCTAGTGGTGATAGGTAATCGGTTAGAGGATGAAGAGGATGGAGAGGTTGAGGAACATGAGTGTGAGAAGAACACCGGGGGGTTAGTTGAATTAGTTGACAAAAATGAAATCTTTGACCCGTTAGTGAAACCCGGTGAGGTAGTTGAAGAAGTTAAGGATGAGGTTGTGATAGAGGATAAGTGTGGGGAAGATCCCGGGGGGTTAGAACTCGTGGTTGAACAATTTAGTGGTAGTGACCCGTTAGGAGAACCCGGGGATGAATTAGTGGTTGGCAAGAAGTTGGTAGTTGAAGAGGTAGTTAGAAAGGCCACACTTGGTGATTTAGGTGTTTTGCATGATGATATAGGGTTAAAGCCAAGTGTGGGGAAGTTAGAGGTGGTTGTTAGTGAAAATGACCCGGATTTGAGTTTTCTAGAGAAAATTAAGTTTCTACCGGGTCGTTATAAGCATTGGAAGGTTAAAAACTCGTTAGAGTCACTAAATTTTGTTGCTTTGAGGATTAAGAAGTTGAGAGGTGGTTGGCTAGATGAGAACCGGGTGCACACCGGTAGTTTTAGGGGTAAAGATGTGTAATCAAAACCTCCGGATGGTTTGGGAGGTTGTTTTGATGTTTTGAGCTAATTGAGTAAGTGTCCTGTTTGTATATTTTGTAGTTATGTTTTCAGTTTTCTGCAATTTTAGTTTTTGTGCCTTTTGCGTCTTTTTGGTTTTGTGTTTTTTTCGGTGTTTGCAGGTAATTCGAGAGACTCAAAAAGTGGAAAATGGAGATGGTGAATTCCGGGTAGTTGTGTAGGTCTTGATTGTGCAGGTTTGGCTGGAAAAATTCGACCATAGAGGGACATGGACTAAAGAGATAGAAAATTTTGGAGCTGCAAAAGTCAGGAAAGTCTCTGGAAAAGTTGTTCCAGGCGTATCGCCTGGCAGGAGGCTGGTCAAAGGCGGTACGCCTGGAGAGTCTCGATCCGCCGTTCTTGTGAGTTCCTCGCGATATACGAGATTTGATCTAGTACCCCTCGCGATACGCGAGAGGGTGGGCAACCAGGAAAATTTCAAATTTTTAATTCTTGATTTGGTGGTCGGTGAGTTCTCGTTTTGCCAGGTAACACCATTTCAACTTAATTTTTCATTTTATTTTATGTCGTCCTTAGTTTATATTTTTGTGATTTTTATTTTTTTCGTATTTGTTACTAATGTTTTGGTCGAGTCGAGTCGTTTATTTTTGTTTGTGTCGTACAGGTCCGATGATATTCGCGCATAGGCTTTGGATAGATTTCAGTGGAGGACCTGCGGTTACGAGCTCGCCTGTCATTTATCTACATAATTAATCAGGGGAGTCCGTTCCGCTTTATTTTTCTTTTATTTTCGTTGCATTTTCATCGTTCGTGTGTGTTTATTTTTATTTTTATTTCTGCTTTATTTTATTTCCATTCCACATTGAGGGTAATGTGTGGTTCAAGTGTGGGGATGGGAAGACTTGCGTCTTGAGTCTGTTAATTTTAATGTTAGTGTGTTTTAATTTTAAAAAGAAAAAAAATTTAACATTGTTCAAAATTGTCCTAGAATCTGGCTGCAACATAATGGAAAATGATAAGTAAAACTGGGAATTGGTTTTCTAATTTTGTGTTTGAATGTTAAGTTAATGAATAATTTGGTAATGTGGTAAAGTATGGTTTGAATGGAAAACATTATTAATCTATGATGTGTCGGTAGACCCAGCTGACCTAGGAGTACCTTAAATAGCCTGTGTGTTTATTGTTGTATAAATATGCTAATCAGTCTGCTAGTGGGTTCCCATTTTAGGAGTGATAGGAATATTGAACCTGATGATTAGGAGGGAAGAGACCGCTTTAGGCTAGATACTCCTATGTCCTGTGAATATCCAATGAGCATGTAGTTAATAATTTGGTTAACGAATTAGAGTGAAGGGACAAAATACTCATGTACGAACTAAGGTTGGTATCCTGTGGTAAGTGCCTCTGATGATGTTCTGGATCTCGCGGGCAAAATACTCACGTATGATTTTAGTGATAGTATCTCGAAAAGAATGCCTCTGATGCTGTCCGTTGGTAATTTTAGGTAAAAGTGACCAATTAGAATTATAATTTAAAAAAAAAAGAGAAACAGATTAGAAAAAAAAAAGATGTTAGTTTAGAGAATAAATGCTCATAAATTCGTGTTCTATAAATTCTTGGTTCTTTGGACACCTTAGTATCTGGTTTAAGGGGGGTTGGAGAAAATATAAAATTTAAATCATTAATACTCTTTGCTTTGACTGATTATGATTCGGTAGTAGGTTGAACTTGAGCTTTCTTTAGTGGGATCCATAGGCGACTGACTTATATCTGGTAATTTCATAAACACATGGGGGCGAAAGAAAAGGTTGGTGGTTGGGTTTAGTCGGATCCAAATAGCGGCAATTGTAGTTAGTGTGTTAGTACGTTATGGAATGTGGAATTGTATGGTGGCTGTTGAATTTAAATGTTAAATGTTTAAGAGTTAATTTCCTGGTTGTGATTCCATTGCAGTATTCTTCGAGGACGAAAAAAGAGTCAGTGTGGGGATGTTTGATGTGTTGCAAACACATCCCATTTCCGAGGTCTTTTGTTTAGTTAATTGAGTCAATTTGAGTCAGTTTGTACTCGGTTTGTTGTTTTTAGTTTGGTTTGTGTCTTTGGGGTCTTGTTTATGTTTTTATGGAGTTTGTAGGTTTTTAATAGAATCCCGCGGCTATGAGAGGAGGTTGGAAAGAATTGAAGAAAACAAAGAAGAAGTGCTGAACAAGCTGTCCCAGGCGTATCGCCTGGGACCTGATGAGAAATAGGCGATATGCGCGGAAAGAGAAAGTCAACGAGAGCTTTAAGTCGGTTTGACCGACTAAATTGTCGTGTAACGAGGAGTAGGCGTATCGCCTAGAAAGAACACATCTCTAAGCGATACGCTTGGAGGTCTAAAACCCGCAGAAAGAGGTTTTGCGCTATAAATTTGGTTTTTAGGGTTTCATTCGAAAACGACGACTTCCAGACAAATTTCAGAGTGACTAAAGGCGATTTTCAGAGGAGAAGAGAGTTGGGATCAAGGAGGAGCATTGAGAGACCAAGATTGCATTGCAATTCACTATCCGGTTCTTTCGATTACTTCGTTTTCGTTAATTGCTATCATGTATTTGAATCAAGTTTTAGACTTTACTATGTTTATTGTTCAGATCATGATTGTAGGCTAAACTAATTATGCCATCTAGACTGTTTTGATATGTAGTTGACACTTTGACTTTATTCTCGGTTTTAACTAGTTGATTGATGTTACGATTTTATTCAATTCCATTGATTACCATGGTTGATGTATGTGTGTGTTATGAGCAGGTTGTTAATTAATTGTTGATGCTTAATTTACCCGCGAATGTCTTTCGGTTTAGGTAGATTAGCTAAAGTAGTTGACTTTAGGGTTAATTGCTAAAGTGTAGTTAGGGTTTCCTTGACTATTGCATTGATAATTGGTTGATAATTTACTTGTAATGTGCTGCCTATTCTGAGACTTAAAAGGTAAAGAATTGTCGGGTAGTTGGGGTGGTTAGAATTCTAGGGTTGCATTGTCTCAAAAGGAAGTGTCCTAGGGTTTTGATTATCTTGGTATTCCGTGTCGGTCATAGTAGTTATTGGTAGCTCCTGTTAGGTCTAAGGTGCCCGAGATTAGGTTCAGAGGTGGTTAGGTCTAATTGAGGTAGGAAGTACTCAAAAGGTGAACTCATGTTCGAGCGTTAGAATCGTTGCCTAGGAAGGACTTAAAAGGTGAACTAGCCACCATCAGAATAGTTAGAGCCGAGGTAAAGTTAAGTGTCGATTGCGAGTCTAGGTCTAGGTGGTATATTTCCCTCTCATTTGAATTCCCCAAGGTTTCCTGCGTTTGTCTGTTTGTTCGTTGCTTAGTTAATTTTAGTTAAATCAAATCTCAATCAAAAACCCAAATTACTTAGTATTTCCATTTCTAGGTCTAGGTTAAGTCTTGTCATTAGAGTGTCCTAGGATTCAATATTCCGGTCTTGCCTTAGCTTTACTCTAATCCGACAGGTTCACTGCCTTAGGGTTCGGTTCGGTTTAGGTTGTTTTGGTAAAATTAGGTGTTTCTTAGGTCTAGGTTTAGTATTTATTTTAGTAGTATTTTTAGTGTCGTTCCGAACACATCAGCTTACCTGGGGAATCCAAATTCTTGGCATTGGGATCGTATTTGGGAGTGTCAAGCCTTTGATGAATTCTTTTGTCATCTTCCAAACGAATGAATCTTAGAGCTTTGCTACGCACTTCATCTAAATTTCTGCAAGGAGTCATAACAAGATCATCATAAAAATGGGAATCCTTACGAAGTCCCATTTTGAAGGTTTCTACAGCTGCTGCCATATCAAAATGGGGAATCTCCAAGGATTCTCTTCCAAATTTGGCAATATAATCCCTGAGCGGCTCATTGGGTTTCTGAACTACTCTATATAAATCACCTGTAAGATTCTTAAAAGTACTGCTGCAAGAAAATTGAATACTAAATAAATTAACCAAATGAGAAAACGAAGTAATAGTGTTTTGAGGGATACTCAATAGCCATTTCATGGTTGGGCCTGTTAGAGTGGAGCCGAAGGCTTTGCACAAGCAGGCTTCCTTGATATCCGTTGGAGTCGGATTAATTTCCATCCACTCCCTGTAATGTGCTACGTCTTCCTTGGGATCCGTGGTTCCGTCATACAACTTCATGCTCCGAGTTTGGAAACGCTTAGGGATCTCGACAACACGGATTGGCCAAGTAAACCTCGAAATCTTGTGACATCCTAGAGGGACCTTAGGAATAGATTTTA
Organism: Deinandra increscens subsp. villosa; assembly: GCA_039602395.1. Classification (NCBI taxonomy): domain Eukaryota; kingdom Viridiplantae; phylum Streptophyta; class Magnoliopsida; order Asterales; family Asteraceae; genus Deinandra; species Deinandra increscens. The sequence continues at coordinate 7,443 of JBCNJP010006710.1, read as the reverse complement.
TGATTCCAGGCATGCTTCACATTATATATTTCAGTTTCTGGAGCTTCTTAGCAAGGTTTAGACTGATCCATGTATTATAAGAAAGATTTTGGTTAGAAACCAAAAGAATAGGGTTAGATACATTACAAGAGTTAGGATTTTGGGTCTGGATTCATGGGCCACATCCATAACTTGTGGGAATGCTTGGTTTATTATTGTCACTGTTGTTTGCATTGGAATGAAGTCTCCATGATGTACATCTGAGGAACTGGTTTGAAATATTCCTATAGAAACAGAAGGCTTAAAATACTGGTATCCTTGGGAATTTTGACCCGAGGACCCTGCACAATGTGAATATCCCTGGAACGATGAAGCTGGGAATCCCGATGGCTTCACAGTCTAAAGATCTTTAGGTCACAACATCGAGAATTCTGGTGGCATGACTTATGAGAATCCGCCAGCAGACTCTGCGTGTTCGGAAACCTGAGAGCTAGTTATAGGAGTTGTAGCAAAGCTTATATTTGTTGTAGCTGAAGATCTTGGCTGATAACGAAGTGGGTCTGAGGATCCTGAAACATCAAAACCAAGATGCCTGGGGAGTAGGGGACTCTGCTCTTTCACGGGTTTCTTGGATTTTTTGAGCTCCTCAATCTCCTTCATCATCGTCCGATTAGTCTTTTCTTGCTGATCCATCTGGTTTTTCACCTACTTGAACAAAGCAAATAAGTCATTTTTAAAATAACGGGGTTGATAGATTGAACCTGGGATCCCGAGAATGTTTGATAATCTGTTTTCTTGTGGCGGCCACCAGTCTTCTTCTGGCTTTCTGGAAGAGGAGGGACAAAAGAGTTGGAGGATGTGACAGGAGCCGAAATGGATTTCGATTGAGCCGACATTCTTTGGATTAGGGATCGAATACGATGTGAGATTCTGGGAATTTTAGCATGGTTAAAGCACCACTCGCCCCATGGTGGGCGCCAAACTATTTTGGTCAATAATTACCGACATAATTTCTGATCAAACTTTGCTTGTGAGGTAGTGTGCTAGATCGATTTGCGAGAAATAGGCAAGAAAAAGTAAATTTGACACGAAGATGTAACGAGGGAAAATCCAAAATCCTTTGAGTTTCCTCTAGGAATCCTGGTAAAAAACCTCGGGATCCAGTCTGAAGAGCCTGCTGCCTAGCAAATATATTGATATGAAATTAAAGATTACAAGTGTTTCGGAAGGCTGATCGACGATTCTAAGTTTTACAGTATTTTTGCTAATCAGAGCTAGAATGTGAGAGTTGTGTGTGTCCTTTGTAGATCAAAACCTTGGTTATATAATTGAAATACAAAATAAGAAACTTTCTGGGGATCCCGAGATCCTATTCACAACTATCTTGACCGTTATGCTCCTCTCATCCACTTAGTCCACGTTCTTCAACAGTTGGAGCGAGTCTTTAGGAAGTAGTTGAATGTCCAACGTCCCTGTAAACAATAAAACAGAAGGAAAATAATAGGATTTAGAATATTATAAATAATCAGGATACCTAACTGACAGGATTCCCAACTCAGGTGAGGATTCTGGACCATTCAAGCTTCCGGGTGAGTATCCTGAAAATCTATCCCCAATCGGTGGTATCTAGTATTCAATGACATTTCTACATTTCAGTTTTTCATAACACGCACCCTAAGGTGAGTTCACTTCCCCTCTTTTACATATGTCCTTTGGGAGAGAAAACATGTGTTAAACATTTAGATTTTGTATTTTTGTTATATCATTTGATCAGTCATGTGCACACATAACATATTTAAAAGTCCTTAACATATCAAACCATTAATAGAGGCTTAGCGAGGAAATATTAAGTAGTACTACTGGATCTAACAAACCCCACCCGCATTAGTTAAATATCATAGGACAATAGAATCCTAACTCAAACACATTTTTTTAAGGTGAAGGATGTTGCGTAGTGTCCTACTGTCAGGCCCTCGTTACAATGCCTTAAAATCTGACGTGCCTCATTCCCATGCACATACCTCCTAACTACAAACTTAGCTCCAATCCTATACAGATAAGGATCCTTCCAAATGTAGAGTTTAAACTCTGCAAAGAATCTCCTCTTTTGCTGATATGAAAGTCCTTTCACTAGAATCACACTCAACAGATAGTTTACATAGTCAGCGAACCATAGGCAATCGTCATCATCTCTCACACGCACATACTCCACTTAGTCGTTGGGGAAATGTTTATTTATGGGTTGCCCATTGAATCCCTGATCCTAGAATTCTCTAATCACGAGAGGTGATCGACCGCTATATCTCGTTCCCTTTCTTATCACTGATTTCAATGTCAAAATCTTATAGTAACATGATCCACCAAATGAGATGTGGCTTAGCATCCTGCATACTAAAGAGATACCTAAACGTTGCATTATTTATATAAACCATCACCTTGGACAAGATAAGATATGATCGAAATTTATCAAATGAAAAGACCATAGCTAAGAGCTCCTTCTTAGTTGTGATGTAGTGACCCTACGTATCATTCAGGGTCTTGTTAGCGTAGTAAATCGAATGGAAGTGTTTATCTTTCCTCTGTCCAAAGACAAAATTGCTTGCATCACACATCAGCTCAAATAGTTGCGTCCAGTCAGGCGCAACCGTGACCAAAGGTCTTTGGCCACATTTTTTTCATTTCAATCGACACCAAAGGTCTTATCATTGTATGTATCATACGGAAACATTTGAATAACAGTGGCTGAAGCCATGGCTAAGGGGTACCCGTTTTGTCTAAAAATTACAACTCTCAATTTAGTAACCAAATTAGTTTATGAGGTTAGGTGTCTAGAATGCAAAGTTTATAAAATCAAGTTTACGGGTTAAAATCCAAGGTTTGAATGAAAGAAATGAAAACACAAATGTTAACTTCCCTTGATGCATGTAGGAACACCGAGATTTTTTGAGGGGTAAAAGCCCTTAACCCCTGGATGTCTCCAAGAGCCGCTGGCACAAAAAACCCCATGGAAACGATAACACACGTTGCACGTATAAAAGTGGTAGTGTGAGTACAGGTGATCGAGAGTGTTAAGAATAAGTCCTAAGCCGCGTATAAATACATAGAAACCTAACTAACATCCCGAGATTCTTGGGATCTTCCTTCCAACGACATTCGATCGTCTATGACCGAGTTTAACGACAGGTCTTCTTCCATATGTTTATACCATACTTTGACCAAGTCCATATGACCGTTATCCACACGTTGTACCTGGCTTGATCACATAAAATCAAGGAAAATGTTATTATCGTTACCCTAGCATGTTGGGCTACCGTGCATGCTGGGATCAGGTGAAATTACTAAATAGTCCCTAGATGCATGAGATCCTGGGATATAAATTAAGTAACCAACAAGCCGCCAGCATGTCGAGTTGTAAGTATCCCTGCATGTCGTTAGGATTCTTTCTATTTTTATACCTGCTTTGCTGACATCCTGGGATTTGTGCATTTTTACAGATGCCCCTGCTTTCGATGCCGATGATCTTGAGGCCGTCATATCATCAGGACTTGGTGATGACCAGGAGTTGATAGTCCTGAGCTCCGTAAAGTCCGATCCTGCCCCCGCATCCAGGGTGTCTGCATCCAGGGCCACTGGGTCGAAAAGGAAGACCCGGGGGTCCAGCGCTACCACTGCCTCTGCCCCTACTCAGCATCCTTTGGTAGAGATGACCCTGTTTGACCTCAACGGCTATGCCGAGGGTGTCCTCCTCCAGGTAAACCTATAATACCCATGCATAGATGGTTTAGTTCATAATGTTTATTTAATTGACCATACGTACCTGAATGCAGATCACCTCCCGTTATTCTGATCTTGTTGAAGCCGCCGAGAGGCACGCTACTAATGCGGAGGCTCAGGTAAGATCTAGGATCATGCAGGCTAACAGGGAGATATCCAAGGCCAAGCACGCATGCTACAAATTTCAGGGTCAGGTCACCCATCTGGAGAAGCCGACGTTGGATGCTAAGATGGCGCATGAGGTGGCCATAGCCGAGCTATTGAAGACGGTGAGGAACTTTGCCACCATCTCCCTGCTATAGACAAAGCTGAAGATGGCTAATGAGGCCTCTGAGCTTTGATGCACTAGTCCTAAATGGACTGTACAGGTATGGGTCAAGAAGCTTTGCAATCTGGGCGGAACTGTGCCCCTAGGATGCGACTTTGGAGTACCCCAAGGTGCAGACGATGCACCCCCTGCTTGTGCATCAGGGTCCGGAGCCCCGCCAGAGCAGCCAAGGGCCGAGGAGGAGGAATCAGAGAATGATGCTGAAGGTAGAGGAGCCGAGGATGCAGCGATAGTGGAAACTGCATGACTCTCTTTGGGTTCCTGTTTGTTTTTAGTTGAAAACAATTTTAATTTTTGTTGGTTGCCGGAGGTTTAATTCCCTGTGTTACAATGTTCCACCCGCAGGCTAAATACCTGTTGTTTTGACTTAAACCACCCTGAGGTGGTTGGACATTTTGCTCCGACCAAGGGGTGGTTATATATATATATATATATATATATATATATATATATATATATATATATATATATATATATATAGGGTTAGGTTCAAATGAGAACTATTTATTTTGAGAACTTTTGAAAATTAATTCTCAACCACTAATTTCAGGTGGGGATCACTATAATTCATGGGGGGGGGGGGGGGGGGTCCATATATATAAACTAGTGGCTTAGAATGGTTCTTTTTAGTTCTCAAACCCAATTGGTTCTCAAATGATCCTCTCCCTATATATATACACGAGTTCAGAATCCTACTAAGTCATAGCCATGAAAAAAAGCAGAACTTTGCAGACAAACTATTATGATTCAAATGAAATCAAACAATTCTGATTCACACGAACAATCACATAAAGAGAACTACAATATCATATCTTACCCATAAGTTATCCAATGACACCAACAATTTAACAGCAAACAACAACTAGTCTACACCTAGAATTAACACAGAAGGGACATTTATGAAGTAGAATATCAGCTTATTTTGAAATTACTATTTAATGCAGAACCAAGGATATACATATTATACCCTGAATTTTCGGCTTGTAATCCAGGGTACAGGTATAGAGTTAGGGCAAGATTGACCCAAGAATTGTATGACCTAGAATTTCACAGGTAACGCTCAATGACCCTGAATGTATCAGGAGTAAGGTAATGACCCAGGATGTCACCATAATCCAGGGAAGTTCATATTCATTTTATTTTTGTTGTATGTTATTATGGCCCAAGATGAGCATAATCCAGGATCACCCTTATTATACGAATGACCCAGCATGCTAATTTGATCACGTCTAAACATACTCAACTATCACCGATGAACCATATAAAACATCAACCGCTATTTCTAATAAAGTGGTTTCAATAAAAAGATAATTTTTATTCTTTTCCTTTTATACCTGATATATTCGAAAAATATCTGACTTTCATGGAGACGATTAAATAAACAAACCATTCCCTATAGCTTATACACAAAGTTCACCTACTTCTCTTGTGAATCAGGCCTCCCTCCTATTTTCAAACTATCTAATCGAAACTTTTCTTTTGGATAAAAGAGTGATGGACTTTGTTTCTCAAGAGTATATTTGATAAAACAAATAAAATTGCTTACCTTATCCTCTTGTTTCCATATCTGCACAAAGACTCCTTACAAGGTTGTACTTAGTCAAACTTTCTCCTCTTTGTGTTTAAAGCAATCATCTCCTACATCCCATGCAAGTCTCATAACCCTTTTTGTCAATCCAACTTCAACGGATCTTTTTAAGGACATACCATATCTTGAATTCTCTTCATAACATTCAAACATATACATCCCTCCCCATTCTCTTGACCCTTTTCTACAGCTTAAAATCCCTTGCACAAACACTAAGAATTCATATTTTGAGCTCACCTCTTTGTGCTCTTGATCTCGGTTCAACACAGCCCTACAAACACCCATGCTTTCAACTACAAACATCAAGCATAAGATCCACATTTCTTGTTCTTCTTTACAGATTCCCATGGCAGCTCAACACCCTCACTTTGAGCATAATTAAGGACTCTAAGACACCCTTTAAACCCCCTTGTTCACTGCTCATTTACAGCAGCAAACATTGTCACGTTCCTCGCATAAAATCGTTCCGAAAACCCCATTTTCGTCAACTCCATCGACTCCAAGCGCAAGAACAACTAACGGGCATTTTTTGTTCAGATCTCAGCCCCCTTGGATCTCTTATTTAAGGTATAAATCCTCACCCTTTCATCCCCTCTTGATTTCGGTTTCAAAACAGCCCCATTCAACCCAAGTTCGAACCCGTTTTGACACCGACAAACTCACTTGTTCACGTTGTTTTGCCACTGTTTCGGACTAGCAGAAACACCCCTCATTTCCAGGCCGTTTTCAAGCATTCACAAGACATCTTGAGAGTTTTTCAAGAGCCTTTCAAGTCTCGTTGGTCCCTCCTACCTTCCCGTCGCTCGTTTCGTGAGAAAACTCTCCCTCACTTCATAGTTTTAATCACTTGTTTAACTAAAGTTTTAATAGTGCTTCATCTTGGTGTTAGGTTGTTGTTATATGGTTTAGATGTTAAAAATAATTGATAAGTATGTTATAAAACATATAAAAAAAGGTTAAACTAGTTGGTTTGAATATTATTAACCTTAAACCATGCACTACATTTAACTTAAAAATTTGGACAGATTACTGGGCTGACTTTAGGAGACCATATCTTGGTCATAACAAACCGAGACGGAAGAAACTCAAACTCCACGATTAATTTCGTCGAGTTAGCTTTCCACGGGTAGCTTATTCATGTCCTAACTCAACCCGAGGACTTCACAACAGTCCTTACAAGATAGATGCGCGTTTCAGCACCTCCTATCTTGTGAGGCATATTTGAGCAGGTTCGTGGCTTTTTTATAAGATGCATTCTAAACAAAAGTTTTTCAGGATATATTTGACCATCAACTTGTAAATTTTGGTGATTTTTAAAAGACATTTGATATTTTAAAATAGCACCTAAATTTATAGCCCACAAGCTGTCAAAATCCTAAAAAGTAGTTCACTAAACTAAAAACCAATTTTCGCACATCCATTTGACAAAACTCTAACCTCCGACCAAACTCCAAAACTTAACATCTTATCTTTTATACAATAGGACCAAATCCGTGACCTTTGAATCGTTTTATTTACGAGACTCATTACGATCAATCCAAGGTGAGTATTCATAGCCCCTCTTTATTTTAAACGTTTTGTGGTGCAACATGTATAGTATTCAAAACCCTTACTCGACATTCTTTACTCAAAAATACATGCGAACTAATGTTGTTATTGGTGATCTCGTATGTTTATTATGTGTTTATTTGTGCTATGTTGTGGTTGGACTCATACTCATACTCATACTCGCGTGACATTAACTGTAAAAAGCCGGGGTTACAGTAATAGATCT
>JBCNJP010006709.1:0-16586 GCA_039602395.1 Deinandra increscens subsp. villosa | reverse complement strand
CAAACTAACGTACAATACAATATATAATGAGAAATATCTTATAAGTGGAATTCTAACAAATACAAATATTTATTGTTGGTGGAGGATCGTCACCGTCGCATCACTTTTACTTATTCTCATTATTTAATCTGTGTCTTTAAATATGATTTTTTTTTAAAGGTTTGATATAATTTTTGTTATGGAAAATATGCTTGATGTCTATATTTTTAACTCATATCAATTGTTATCGTACCCGAATTAGTTTCGAAAAATTAAAATTGAAGATCTTTGTTAGAGTATATAATCTAATGATGTACATATATTTACACCGGTATGTAATTATAGATTTTGTAGAAATATTTGATTATTATATGCAACTAGGTCGTGTACAGTGAACAATGCAATATATGCTATGAGATTATAAACCTCTTATGTTTTAAATTAGTGTGTTTGCTGACTCGATATCTATTTCAATTCGGGTATGATCATCTGTTATTTTGTCTGAGTACCATGAATTTAGATAAATTAGATCGATGATACGAATGGAGAAAACTAACAGACGTACAACGAAAAATATATCACGAGAGTATCGATGAACTGACGAATAGACGAGTACCACGTCGGTTGTTGCTGCTGAACACGGACGCACCGCATTATAAATTGTAATCGGGGCCGCATTCGCTCGCGCTAACAAAAACGAATACCGCGATGTAAATTGCCGTGCCGCCATAACGCACGGACAAACATAGAATAACACGTTATGAACTATTTCCGCAGCCAGTGTTCAGTCACAGTTATATTTTATACATATCTATAATACGTTATAATGCATATATGAGAGAGAAAATCAAGTGGTTGAAAAATCAAGTTTTAATGCACAATGTACAAATACTTTATGCACAATATTGAATCTTTTAAGAGGTACCAGATTTATTGCATGATGTACAAGTCCTTGAAGCATGAATTCTTAAAACTGAAAAGGTACAACTTTATTATGCTCAGCGTACAAGTGCTATCTGCCCGTGGAGGGTCTTTAGAAGTGTGCGGAAGAAGAAAACAATCAACCTTTACATAACGCCTAATTCCGGTAGGATTTCAGGCCCCTTTTCCCCTTTCTTTTACGCAGACACCTCCTTCCCTTATACTTCATTTTTTTCTCATTCAAACTTTAATCAGAGAAAGGCAGACAACAGACAACCCTTTTTGATCTTCAGAAAGCCAGAATCGTCCTTTTTGATTTAGACGAAAATTTGAAATTCAAATCCTCTTCATGTCTACCCTCTCTTCATCTTCTGGTTCAAATCTGCCCTTTCATCATCCCGTTTTTACTGCTGTTACGGTTAGGGTTCAAAGTGGAGAGGAAATGGCCGAACCAGAGACAACAATCGATGAAATAAGAAGCTCATACATCGATTTCATCGAACTCACAGATCTCAGAGGTAAATTTGCTTCCTTTCCTTTCCCTATAGGCGTATTTCAATTATTTGTTTTTGAAGCCCCTAAAAAGTATCGCTTATTTTTGTTTGAATTTGTAGGTTCTCAAAGGTATCGTGTGTGGGTCTTCATCTCTGTCTTCTGTTTGAAAGAATCTGCGTAGGGTTTTTGGAAACGATCATATCCCAAATCAGAGGTTGGGTTGTGTTCCGTTATTCGTAAATTTCTTACATTCGATAGTAAATAGTGTTCATCTCGATGAATTTTTCCTGCGTTTTGTAGGTATTTAGGCTACTATTACTTCAGCATCTACTCCATTCTTCTCACCTTCCGTCTCTGATTGCTTTGATTTAGGTTTGTGTGTCTCTTCCTTCTTTTGCAGGTTTATACAGCTTAGGTCCCTTCTTTTGCAGTTTATTAGCGTTGCTACAAATCTAAATCATTCTTCATTTTGCAGGTTGTTAACTACAGAGTACAAAATGAGAACCAACACGATCGTTTGCATCCTCTTTGAAAGTGCTGTTTGTTTTCAAATTTTCTTTCTATAAAGTTCTTATTAGGGGTATGGATGTGTGTCTACTTCTTTGCTGATTATATTATGTGTGTTTTTTTAATTCAGAAACTGATGTTGATGTCTTCTTTTTAGGAGGTTTCCTTCAATTGGAGCAGATTTAATGGAGACAAATGCGTTTATACTATGATTAAGAAAAATGGACAGCAACCGTAATCATTAGAAGCCAATCAAGTATGTCAATAGCTTATTCTTAGATAAACTGAAGATATTTTCATTGATCTAAATTATTATGTATATTTTGTAACAGAATGGCTAGCAGGTTTAAAAAAGTTTTACTTTATTTTTTATATCTTTTAATCCTTATGCATACAAAATGACTTACTGTTTTGGAGTTTTAACAGACATTGATATGGATATTAGATGAATACTCCCAAGTTTACTCAACGATACCATATTGACATGGTTTGTAAATTCTTTGGTCGATGTCGTTCCTGATGCACTTAATGTTATTGAGGTAATCTGGTTTAATAAAGTGGTAATTTTTTGCAAGTTAGTTTTGGTGAATAAGGGGTGTCATCTAACAGCTTTTTATGTAGCTCAAAGCTTTCTGTCTTTTTATAAAAACAGCTTTTGATTGAGCTTATCCATGATTTTAAATGCTAAACAACAACAATTAAGGCTAAACAGTAGCAACTACATACAGTGATGAGTTTAGGAATTTGAATTTTAAAATAAGTTTAAGAATATTGTCTAATTGTAGTTTACTGTGATTTTTTTGTACAAGGCATGAGTTCATCTTTAATTAATATAGTTGGTTTCTAATTATAGGTTTGTTTTTGGAGTGTCATTGTGACTTAATTTCACTTTTTGCTGTTTGTTGCTATTTTACTACTATAATTTAGTCATTTCTATTTGAACTGGAGTACTGGACACGAACTGTCAAATTCTGGTTATACCTATGATTAACACTATTTTATATGCAGGATCTTGTAATGGCTGCTTTCAACCTGATTGATTCGTTTAAATGTGTCTAATTTGGCACTTCTGATATTTTCTGGATTTGGTTTTAAACACAGGAACCGGACCCGAATAAGTGGAGTTCTCTCATTGTTGATCAGCTGCAACGTAAAAGTTGAGATTTGTGCAGGGCAGCTACAACAAGTGTCTGTTCCTCTTTTGTGTTTATCATACGTTATTTGGGTGTTTCTACATATGATTTGTTTACATCAACAAAAAAAAAAAAACAAGCTGAGTGATTATTTGAATATGAAATTGTGTTGATTTGTTTTTTTTATGTAACAATTATGGCATATGGTCAAAACTGGTACAGGTAAAACTTACACACTTAAAAGGCTCGGTGATGAAGATACTTTGGTCGATTGTTCTTTGTTGAAGATCAAGATTGTTGCTTCCTTTCTTATACAGCCTCTCCAATCGACGGATCTCAAATCGATCAGGAAACAATGGTATTTTACTGGTACGTTTATCGCTTACTGAATAATGTTACGTGTGATGGAATATATATTTGCTAAATTCTCTTCAAATCGTGATAGCCAAGGACGCCCAATGAGTAAGATCTTATTTATATAACCAATTTATAAAAAAAAAAGTTTAAGCTTTAAACTTTCTTTCTATGTTTACAAGCGACCAAAATGTTAAAAACGTCATAAAATTTCTTTATACAGGAGCTGACATCAGTGGCAAAGAAAACAGCAACCGAGGAGTCAAAATAGCCTTGAAAAGATTTTGAGAATCATAATTAACATGTCTTTTGTAATATGAAAGAATAGTTGGTCCTGCAGGTTCAAGTTCCTTATTTGTTCATTTCGCAATGTAGATAGAAGAATATAGTATGTACAAATTATGGAGATGGACAGTCAAGGATGGTAGGCATGGGAATGGAGCGAAGGGCAGTAATGTGCAGGGGGAACTAAAAAACTAAGAGGTGAATAAATTAGAACTGAAGAAGGAACATATTTTGGAGAGGTACAAGTCTGCGATGCAGCTTTTTGGGTCCAGGTGACCGGTTCTGGGAAGATATTTGGTGAGAGTGCCAGTTGACTTAGGGGCTGGGTTTGGTCCGATTCCTTGCGTCCAGGTACTTTAATGGGGCGGGTCGAACGGGGTATGATGCCGGTTGGTGGATGGGTTTTCGCTTGTTTTCGTCATTGTGCTTTTGTGTTCCATGATGCTAGGTGATGGGTATTGGGTTTGGTGAGCAGTATTCGGCGTGTTTGGGGCTGTTCTGATCGTTTCTTCGCTGTAGCGTTTACCAAAGCTCATCTAAGAGGGCATGTTTTCGCTGGGCGGTCAGTTTTATTGGTTGCTGGTCATCGGTGGTAATGTGCATGTTTTGGCAGGAGGTGGAAGTGGGATTTTAGAAATGCCAAGTCTGGCTGGGGTGGTTTGTCGCATTTTGAATTCATCTGTTTATTATTAGGTTATGTTTCTGTTTTTATGGTTCATGTAATTTGTTTTGTATGTTTTTCTATTATACTTTGTATTTCCCAGTGGCTTGCAGGGCGGTTTTGTTGTTTAATATAATGTTGACGTTCAAAAACTAAAAATAAAAGAATAGTAGTATTACCCCATTATTCATGCTTATGGCAAGGTCTATTTGTAACAAGCACGTTTAACTCTGATGTTTTATTTGTTTGTTTGTTGACTTGTTTAGATCTTGTCATCTTCATATTCAAATTGTATACAACTATTTAAATTGTCATATCAAATTTTATAATATTATTGTTACTGTAATAATTTAGTTTTTGAGATCATTTCTAGCATATTACCCATTCATTAAATGAAATATGAAAAAAATTAAGAAGTGTTTGGGGTCATGACCGGTATATTAAATTTTTTATTATAACTTGTTGTCAAGTTAAGTTACCCATTAGTTAGATTCAATGTTGATAAGACTAAACAAACCAAACGTTCAACAAAGTTTGTTTAATTACCAAATAAACATAAAATATAACTTGCTTGTTCATTGTTTAAGTAATTTGTTTGTACTGTTAGTTTATGTTTTCTTAATTTATCTTCATTTGTAAAGTGTTGTTGTCGCATCACGCACACATAAAACAAGTATCACGTTGTAAATTGTCGTCGCATCGCGTCACACTATCATGAACGAATACCGCAATGTAAATTGTCGTGTCGCTGCAACGCACAAACAAAAGACGAATAATGCGCTATAAACTGTCTGTGCCGCAACGCTACGGAAGACGATCACAACAACTTCTATCCGATCGAAATCTTAAAATCCCTAACTCTGAGTGGTTTGCCGCCTCATAAACTTTGGCTATAAGTTGCATACCCCATAATATTGTCGTCGCGTCTTATCGCGCTAACATAAACGAATACCGCGATGTAACTTGGTAACATTAACATAACGCGCGAACATGAGACAAATAACGCCTAATGAACTACTGCCGCCGCAACGCGCGGGCACCGTCCTAGTCCCATAATATGTACGTTAGCCAGTTCTCGTTATCCCACTTATTAGTCCAGAAAAATTTTGTGCAAAATCGAGGCGTCGTCGAGGAACGTCGTGAGTGCTATCGTCGAAGGTCGGCTTCCCATAAAGTCACCGTCGGCGTAGTCGTCGTAGTAGGAATCAGGACGTAGCGTGTAGCATCGTTTCGTTGTCGCTTTCCCCAGAGTAGTGTGCGTATTCGCGGTCGCATTTCGTATTCGTGTGTGAAAATTTCCTAAGGTCTTCCGTTAGACTACTTAGACACGGTCTATACATATATATTTATATATATATATATACATACGTATTTAGCCTTTACTTACACAGCAGAGCGAGTATCCCAGGTTGGCACGTAAAAATTTTGTCTTTGGGAATTTGTTTGTTTGTTTTGTAACCAAGGTTTTCAAGTTGCAGTTTCCAAATCGTTTTCAAAAATGATTCCAGTTCTCTGCAACCTATGGCTCTGATACCAATCTGTCACACCCCCAAAATACCACTAACGGAGTTTATACCGTTAAGGGGCGCGACTAGACTAGGATCCACAACCATAGTTACAAATACTAAACGAATCAGGGTTAGTTCAAACATAAGTTATAAATCAAAGTCTTAAATTACATACGCAGCGGAAAATTAATTGTCCTTAGCACTAACCACGTGCTTTACATAAATGTTGTTTTAAATTCCCAATTTAGTTTAAATCAAAAACAAGAGTCTTCACGTGCCGTGCCAACCTCTGGAGGATACTCCTTAGTGATCTGCAAAAGTTTAAACCACGCAAGTGTCAACCTAACGGTCGGTGAGTTCACAGTGGGCTTGTCATGCATTGGCCCGGTCTCATAATCATAATTCGTGTTAAGGTATACTTACAAGTTATTTATTTGTGAAAAGCAATGCTCGTAATTAAATCTCAGTTTATAAATGGTTTGTCCGTGACCTACGTCATCGGGTATGTACTAGTTCCGTAAAGTTAAAGGACTCAACCGATATCGCGGGTAGCTAATCCGTTGTTCCATGCTCTAAGGAAGTTTGTACCAAAGCTGACTTATCTTGTGGGGGCCGAGCCATCCCGTACGGTGCGGACCTACGTCATCGCGGTTTTTTGCCTCCCCCGTGTCCTCTCGGGACCACGGTCAAATAGGCTGATATTGTTCCTCCGTGCACTTCCCGTGCCACGGGGCGGAGTTTGTCAAACTCCAGTAGATCTACCCAACATCCCCTCGCTTTCACAAATTAATGGCACAATTAAGTTGAGGACTTTTAAGTTATAAGGCATCCTTAGAAAACATGTGATATCATATGGTTTAGACTTTAACCTACACTAGCCATATTAAAACGTTTTCAGTTTTGTTTCCAAAAATAGTTGTTCAGGGTTCACAAGTGTTTCCCATAAAACACTTCAGTTCATCAAGTGGGTGCCAAGCATCCCGTGTTCTCATGTTCATCAGTAGGTGCCTAGCACTCTCGAGTTTATCAGCATTGTTTTTCGTTAAGTTATTCGGTGTGGCCCAACGGACTCACGGTAAGCGGGTTAGTGACACTCACCTTTGGTTGCACTGCTACACTTCAAGTAATCCAAATATTGTTGTTTAACGAAGACCTAGAACACGTTTAGGTCTTAAGTATTAGTTTCGCGTCTAATCTTTACTTAACGTCACTATGGCCCATAACATAGCACGTTGCAACTATGACTCGACATACCGACACACGACACCAATGGTTGATCATAAACAAGGGTTCATATAAATCAGATATTAAACATGTTTCATCATGGCATAATCATGTAAGTCATGGCATAACACTTAAGCAAATTTCACAAGTTTGGTTTTTAGGTCAGGTCTTAGTTTCGCTAGCATAGTTTCGCTAGGCAGTTTCGCTAGGTGCACGGGCAGCACTTTCGCTAGGCAATGCCCGGTAACACAGTTTCGCTAGGCTAGTTTCGCCCGAAACTGCTGACGCAGTTTCGCTAGCCTAGTTTCGCAGGGAAACTGGTTTGAACTTTCGTTCAGGTATTTCGCTCGATAGTTTCGCTCGAGCTGGTCTGGTCAGGTTCCCGGCGACACTATAGTTTCGCTGGTCAGTGTCGCTGGAAGGAGATATAATTTCGCTACTTAGTTTCGCCCAGAGAACACACAGTTTCGCTGGTCGCGAAAAACATACGGATTTGCCTAAAAATCAACCTAACAGCTTCTGATCATACATGCAATTCATTATCTAGCATCCATAGGCATTTACCAACATAAATCAAGCAGCTTTATCAAGTTTAACATGCATTTTGATCATCAAATCTCTAAAATAGGTTCAAAACCCTAAAATGACCTAGTTTGCACAAATCTCTAACATGGATGGATTTCACACGTAAAGTTATCAACTTTAGTACAGATCTAGCATTCCTAAACAATATACTAACAGATCAAGCAGTTACATGAAGATTTGAGCATGCTTTAAGAAGAAAACATATAGAAAAGCATAAAACATAGTTTTTGGGACTCACGGATGATTCTAGGATCGATGAATGAGGTGAGATGATGGTATTGAGGCTGGGGTCTTGGTCCTTAGGTGATCTTCTCGGCTGACCAGGAGAGTGTGTGTGTGTGTTGTTGTGTGGTTTGAGCAAATGAGGCTACTAGGGTTTATAATGTTTATTTATATCAGAGGCTAGTTTCGCTGGCAGTTTCGCTGGCCAGGCGAAACTAGCTCCGGTCTCGGGTACATTGATCAGTCTAGCCTTCTACCGGGCGAATCTGTAATTTTGCTCGGTAGTTTCGCTGACTACCAAACTTGGGCAATTTTCACAAAATCAAGTATTTACAATTAATCATGCTATTCACAATAATAAGTCATGTATTTAAATCACATTGCACATAAAGACAATCAATGATGAACACATAACACATATGGGCGGGTTCGGTGATCAACCAGAGGTCGTGGACGTATTCGGCCTAGTTATGCATTAGCTACTAAGTTAACACTTATAACGTAACTAACGGGTTTGTCTAACGGAAGTTAACCTTGAAATTCTCGGGTGTCACATGAGAAATGAAGGCCACAAAAACAAACTGTAGAGACAACTGTTGCTACACAATTTCCATGCTTTAGGGGTTGTAAACTATGCATAAAGAGTAGTACATTGTGTGCATTGTTAGGTTGTACATTATGTTTTAAAAGTGGTACAATGGGTTGATTTTTGTATATATGGGGTAATATCAGACTTGAAACATACATTGCAGGTTCTTACCATGACTGGCCAAATGTAACACTCTTAATTAGCTTATTACCATTTTTTCTTTCAGAAAGGCATATCCTCCCCGGCCCATGGTATGATCATAAGTATAGTGTGCTCGAAACTGTCTTGCACTGGTTGACACATCCTTTCCAACAGAACAGTAGGATATATAATTATAATCTCATTAATTATAACACTTAGCTTAATTAATGAAAGCTGTAGTTTGAATTGAATGAAAATCTGGAATTCTTCAGATTTTGTATATTGTACAAATCTGTCCCAATCTTCTTTTTCCACAATACCGAAATACGGCTTTGGAACTTTCACAAGCACCTTTGGTTTCGCAAGGTTGGAATGAATGTATTTTTCACACAATTTTCTTCGAAAACCCCTTAGCAACCCACCAAACATTACCATAATAGTATCCTTTCGACAGTTATCAACCTCGAAATATTGTTAAAAAATAACATAGATTTTTTAGTCACATGGACTTCAATAACAAACTTAATATTAGAAAATGTTTAACCTGCTTCATAGCCTGAATCAGTGCCCACATCGTCTTCGTGCTGTCTGTTGGCACCTTCTACCAATCAGGATACTTCAATCCAACCTTTACCCTTACAATATCTCCTTTAAAACTTGAAAACTTCTGTCTATGCTCCCCGATAACCCTTCCAGCATTGTCAAATGTTACTAGCCATTTTTTCCCACCATTATTACTAAATTTGGCACGCCACTTTACCAACCGCAACAACCCCCTCTTGTTTGTAGTTTGGGGAGCAGATGTTGTGGCTTCCTCATTCTCATTCTCAATATGAACCTCATCATCGACTTGGGTGTCATCGTTTATCATTTCCTCTTCTTTAGATTCCTCGTTACGTTCTCCTTCACTGTCAGAATTTTCACGACGTTCGTCTTCTGAATATTCATTATATTGATCCTCGTCACTGTCCCTAATCATGTATGTCCTTTAATGCTTCCCCTTCACGCTCCATTTTAAATGAGATGAATCCTGAAATGAAATAAATAGGGAATGATATAAATGCGATGGAATATATGAGATGAAATAAATGATCTCTTGAAAATGACAGTGAAATTAATATTGAGTGAAATTTGGTAGTGATCTCCTGAAGATTTTAGTGCGATGAATCCTACAGAGGGAAGAAGAGAGTGATGATCATTTTGGTGATAAAATTTTAGTGAGAGGCAATAGGAACTGATCAATGAATTTTGTGCAAATTTAAAAAATGGTGGGAAGTAATTTGGGGATTAATATGATCGATCCGGGTGAAAGCATCTCACGTAATAAGGACTTGACAACATTTATCGAACTTAATATATACTCAATTAATTTCAGACATTGATATAATAGTATGTTAAACATACCTTTAAAATGATCTTTAAATGTAAAATGGAATATTAAGCAATAAATTTAATGATAATTGTATCCTAATGAATTTGTATACGTAACGTAAAAAAAAGATGTCAAGTACTACAGACACACCACACAAACACACACACACATACATATATATATATATATATATATATGTTGATAAATAATTTGTGTTTCGTGTGAAGTATCTGAACATGACAGTGTGAAGATCTGAACGAGACGAAGCCATTACACAAACTGGTCCGAACTGGGATGAACCAAGGCCATCTGAACTGGCAGTTCGGATGAGGTTCGGATTAGACGAACCACCATATCGTCTGAGTTCGGCAAGTTGTGTATATATAGATGTTTGTCTTGTAATTCAATAGTAGTTGTGAGAGAACTTTGAGAGACCATATCTTCACTATGTGTTTTTTAGTGTGTTTCTCTGTTTGAGCTGATTAGAGAGTTTGTAATTGAGTCTTTGTTGATTTCAATAAAACAAACTTCTATTTACATCTCGTTCTCTCAGTTACGATCTAGCAAACCTCTAGTAAGATCCATTTCACGATTTAGCAAGTGGTATCAGAGCAAATCCAGGTTGCTCTATTGTGTTTGCTTGATCGATTCCGTTTTCTTGACAAAACAGAGTGTTTTTCATTCACAAACGAGTCAATTTTTGAGCTTTTCGAGTCCAATTCTTTCTTACACATTTCTGTTGCCAAAACCTTGTTGATTAATGACAATCTCGTTTGAAACACTAAAAATCGTGAAAATTGAGTTGGAAATGGTCCAGTTCGTCTGAGTTCGTGAGGCTGTGAGATAACCATCGTCCGAACCACCAGTTCGGTTAAATTCATGTCCTGTTCAATTAAACAACTAGTTCGTTTCTAGTCCGGATGGAGTTCGTCTGTGTTTGGATAGGGTTCGGATACAGTTCGGATGAGGTTTGGAAGACTACAGTTCGTTCTCAGTTCGTTTCAAGTTCGGTTGACTTTTGAGTTAGTCTCCTATTCGGCAGAGTTCGGACAAAGGATACTCAGTTCGGCTTAAATTGGGATTTTTGAGTTGTTTCACGAAAACTGACGTAACTTGAGAACCGTTAAGAGTTACGAGAGCTAATACCAGCCAAAACGATCGTCTCGGAGAGATCTACACTTTTACGGCCAGTACCTCCGCTTCGATACCCAAAATCCATTTCTAAGACCTCCGTTTTCGAGTTTGAAGTTTTGATATCCAATTTCACAATTTTCAAAATGTATGAAATTGATGCATTTATTGCGGGTCATCATCAGAATGTGCCGAAGTTGATAAATCTTGGAGATTACCATAGTTGCGCAATAAATTTCAGAGCATATATTTTTGATTTGGAGGAAACATTGTGGTTAACGGTTACAAATGAATATAAGTATCCAACTTATGGTGGTGATTTCAAAGAGAGACGGGATTTTTCAATTGAAGAAAGAAACTTGTATGATCAACATGAAAAGGCTGTTGCACTTCTTCTGATAGCATTGCCTATAACTCTTGTAAGTCAAGTCAAGTATTGTCGTAAAGCAAAGCAGATATGGGATATTGTAAAGAGACAATGTGAAGAACATATGTCTAATACTTTTCAGAAAACAGAAACTATTGAACAAGGTTTGAGTATTAAAGATAAAATTGAGGAATTAGAAAAGAAAGAAGTGATGTTATATACAGAAAATAATATTCTGAGAAAAGAAGTGGAGAAATGGAAAAATAAAGTTTGTGATGGTTTAGCTGCAAAAATTCAAAAGGATGTGTCTGCATCATGTTCAAATTGTTTTGAATTTGCTAGGATGAAGGAACAATGGTTGAAAGAGAAGAAAGTGTTGATTGAGGAATGCAAGAAAGCTAAAGCCAAAGAAAAAGAAGTTAATGAAGATTTTGACGCGTCATTTGTTAAATCAAAGGAAAAGCTCGATTATCTCTAAGTACAAAGTGATGAACTTGCTGCAAAAGCTAAAAGATCTTCAGTTGAAAATGAAGCTTTAGTGTCTGAAAAGACTGAGTTAGTTATAGAGAATAAAATCTTGAAAGCAGATGTTGCCGATCTTTAATCAAAAGTGGAAAAGGTTACAAAAGAAGTAATTGATGAATGTGACAGAATGTATGGTCAAAAGCACAAGTATAACAAATTGTCTGAGAAATTTATCGCTTCACAGAAGGATTTACTGGAAGCTAATACTAGAATTTCTAAAATAAGGATTGAAATGCTTGATCTGCAACGACAACTTGCAAATTGCAATACATTGAGTGTATTTCAGAATTATTTGTATCATTTGGAACGAGATGGCAAACCAAGCAAAGATGTTGATAATCATGAAGTTCCTGCTCCAGTAGTTGGTTTGAAAATGACACCTAATGATAATTCAAATCGAAAGTTACAAGATTATCTAGCATAAGATGGTATTAAGTCAGAACAATCAAAGAAATCAAAGTCTCAGAAGAAGTACAATGATGAAAGAATGTTTGATTCAAACAAGGTTCCAAAGTTTGATTTAAAATTTGTTTTTCTTGATGATGAGAAGATTTTTGAAGGCAAACCTGAACATGTGAAGATTCCCGCTCTTTCTAATATTGTGATTGATGAATCATTACTGAATAAGGAAGTCGGTGTTAAAGCTATCAAAAATAAATTTTCTCGTCTAGCTTCATAAGGGCATTCTGTGAAAGAACATCCTAAGCAGAAGAATGGTGGTTTAGGATATGAAGGAAAATAGGTTCCAATTAAGGATCACTACAAGAAAAAGTTCAAAGTTGAGCAAAAAAAGAAACAGAAGGTGTTTACAGATAAGATGTCACACCCCCAAATAACCACTAACGGAGTTTATACCGTTAAGGGGTGCGAGCAAACCAGGACCACAACCATTAGTTACAAATACTAAACGAATCAGAGTAATATTCAAATGTTCATTTTATTCCGCTAATTCTAACAGGTTTTATCATCAAGATAAATTCTTTGGTTATGGAGATGATTCTGGGTTTTATGATTCTCCAAAATGTTTTCCAAAATTTTAGAAACCAAAGAAATTTAAACCTGTGATTTCAAAAGTTTATGATGAATGTTCGACTGATCAGTTTGGAAAACCAATTTCAATCACTAAAACTAATCGTCGTTTGTGTTATGTTTGTCGTAAGAAAGGTCATTTTGCACAAAATTGCCCTGCGACTACTAACAATTCATCATCAAATGCCAAAAATACAAAATATGTTGATCATGATGGCATTATTTTTAGTGAACCAATGCCCAACACTACATTTTTCTGGAAAAAGAAGATTACTTCAGAAAAGTTGGGTAGTAGTTCTGATTGTCACTCATCAGTTGACAATGGTTCACTAGAAATCATAAAACCAAAACAGGAATGGAGACCAAAAGTTGTCTCTACGGCCAACACAGCTTTTGATGAAGACACTGGATGACCTACCATCGTTGTGGATGAGGGTCGGGGTTTTAAGAACTTATTATTTTCCAGTGTTTGCAGGCATTTCAAGAAGACCTGTTAGTAATCGAGATTTGATACTTGTGGTTGTTTTTAAGTTAAAAAACATTGTTCCTATCTTTGAAACACGTATTTTTACAAATATCATTTTCAAAAATGTGTCAAGTGTTGATCGATCATTTTCATTTTTGTTATTCATTTTCTTTCGTTCATATTTTTAGGGGGGGGGGGGGGGATTTTGAAAATTAAAAAATAGTGTTTGTTTGAATTTTAGGGGGGGGGGAGAAATTGGAAAATAAATAAATTTTTATTTGAGAAATTGATTCGACAAAAGCGAGATATGATAGTACATCAACATATACGTTTATCTACCATGGATAGATTAAGTCTAAAGGTTGTAGGTACTTGCATAATCTGTGAATGTGCATGACTATTCTGATATCTGCAAGTAAGATATAAACATAAAGCTTGCCTGATGATCTTTGGTTATTTGCTTCTTGATGAATGCTGTGTGATGATTGTGAAAAAATTAGAATAAGAGATATCCTGATGAATGCATGTTTTCATTTTGAAAGATTTAAACTTGTTTGATTTTCTTTATTTTCACAAATGATCGGACGTTCTCTGCGTATCGAAAGATCGACCTGATTATTGTTCGTTTGAGGTTCTGCTTTATTTTTATTGATGTTTCGTATAATTCATCGGATTTTCTCTGCATGCCCACAAGGCCGACCTGATTGTTGTTGAATTATACAACTTCAACTTGTTTTGCTTTCTTATTTTCTCAAATACTTGGGCTTTCTCTACGTGTCCACAAGACCGACCTGATTGCTAAGTATTTGAGGTTTTGCTTTATTTTTGCATGACGCATCAAGGATGATTAAATATCTAAGAAAATTTGCTTCTATATGATGAACATGATGATTTGCCAGTATTTCTTATAGAGTATAGTCCGAGTTATCATTGCATGATAATATTACCTTAAGCATATCTGAAAAAGATAAAAATGATTGGTGCATGCTGAAATAAACGTAAATGTTGTATTTGCGATTATCTTGGCTTGCATGCTGATTAAGACCAATATTGAAATGTGCTAGATATGTTATGTCTGATATTATCTCGCGTCGGGATCTTTCTCGCAAACTCAAAAATTGAGTCTATTTCAGTAGTGCATTTTACATTCATTTCAGGAAATTGAAAAAGATTTTCGGTGTGTTTTAGCATAAGTTTGAAAAATCAAAAAGATTTTAGGTTTGGTTTGATATAAACTTTCTAAAAGCCAAGAAGACTTTAGTTCTTGTTTTTTTCGATTGATCGACACAAGATACGGAAAACATTTTCAAAACATATATCTTGGAGTCTCAAATAGACGCTTTGCGCCAAGATTATTTATTTTGGCCACATACTCAAAGGAAATAATTTATCACAAGTTCAAATCTTCTGAAGCTGTTGATAATGATGAAAGAAACACATTGTACATCATCAAAGTATTCAAGATCAGGCTACCATCAAGTTTAGGGAGAGTTTGTTCGAAGAATATGTTCTAATTGGTGAACAGATGCTGCACACGTCGTGGGGGAGTTTGCTGATACGTAATTTGTTTGTCGTCTGAAGTATCTGAACAAGACAGTGTGAAGATCTGAACGAGACAAAGCCATAACACAAACTAGTCCGAACAGGGATGAACCAAGGTCATCCGACTGGCAGTTCGGATGAGGTTCGGATCAGACGAATCACCAGTTCGTCTGAGTTCGGCAGGTCATGTATATATAGATGTTTTGTCTTGTAATTCAGTAGTACTTGTGAGAGAACTTTAGGAGACCAGATTTTAACTATGTGTTTTTTAGTGTGTTTCTCTATTTGAGCTGATTAGAGAGTTTGTAATTGAATCTTTGTTCATTTCCATAAGATAAACTTTTTATTTACATCTCGTTCTTTCATTTACGATCTAGCAAACCTCTAGTAAGATCCGTTTCATGATTTTACAATATAAATATATATATGTATATATATATATATATATATATATATATATTTCAGTGTGTTTTAATATATACATTATCGGTTATATATATGCACCTTTTTGGGCCATCATTGGTCCCAACTGAACCTTATTTCCCCTAAACACATCTTATTGATTCTATGTACACCTTATTGGCTATATACACACCTTATTGGGCCATCATTGGTCCTAAACACAACTTATTGGTTATATACACACCTTATTGGGACTCATTGGTCCCAACTGACCCTTATTTCCCCTAAACACACCATATTGGTCCTATGTACACTTTATTGGTTATATAAACACCTTATTAGGACTCATTGGTCCTAACTGACTTTCATTGCCTTAAACACACCTTATTGGGCCATCATTGGTCCTTAACACAACTTATTGGTTATATCCACACCTTATTGGGACTCATTGGTCTTATGTACACCTTATTGGTTATATACACACCTTATTGGGGCTCATTGGTCCCAACTGACCCTCATTTCCCCTAACACACCTTATTGGTCCTATGTACACCTTATTGGGGCTCATTGGTCCCAACTGACCCTCATTGCCCCTAAACACAACTTATTGGGACATCATTTGTCCTAAACATAACTTATTGGTTATATACACACCTTATTGGGACTCATTGGTCCCAACTGACCCTCATTGCCCCTAAACACACCTTATTGGTCCTATGTACACCTTATTGATTATATACACACCTTATTGGGACTCATTGGTCCCAACTGACCCTCATTGCCCCTAAAAACAGCTTATTGGACCATCATTGGTCCTAAACACAACTTATTGGCTATATAAACACCTTATTGGGAGTCATTGGTCCCAACTGACCCTCATTGCCCCCAAACACACCTTATTGGTCCTATGTACACCTTATTGGTTATATACACACCTTATTGGGACTCATTGGTCCCAACTGACCCTCATTGCCCTTAAACACACCTTATTGGGTCATCATTGGTCCTAAAGACAACTTATTGGTTATATACACACCTTATTGGGACTCATTGGTCCCAACTAACCCTCATTGCCCCTAAACACACCTTATTGGGCCATCATTGGTCCTAAACACAACTTATTTGTTATATACACATCTTATTGGGAC
>JBCNJP010006707.1:0-64776 GCA_039602395.1 Deinandra increscens subsp. villosa | reverse complement strand
CTTTTGACGTAGTGTAATAACTTAGGTTGTTGTTATTAGTTTCTTATGACTCCTCCATGATCCATTAGATAAGTCTGTCCGCAGACATAAGGATATACCCCTAAGTTGACATTTCATATCTTTCGAACACAATAAAGTCAAAACTTAGAAATAGTCAACTGCTTTAAGTTTCTCACGTATTCTATAGTTCAAATTTATAATCTTTCGTTTCTTATAGATATTGAAATGCCATCTTAGATGCTTTATAATGAACTAAACTTAGAAAATGATTTCCATCATTTCTAGTGTTTCAGCAATGCAGGCAATATCATAAACGAGTATAGACTTGAAAATACATAAGACTTCTAACTAATGAAGCATAAGATTTAATTGCTTGAACCTTCATAATTAATCTCCTTTAGTTACTAGAGTTATAGACTAAGAGCAACGTTGCATGTTGTAATGTGTTGAACACATAGTTAAATCTAATGAGACTTAATGAATGTCTCATTAGGTTGATCTTGATGTATTTTTATGCTTGTTGTATAAGAAGCATCTTCAAGACTTTAATGTCAAAATTATGCGAGAATAAGTCGCTTTGACTCAAGCAACATAACTAACATATTACTTGC
Source organism: Deinandra increscens subsp. villosa (assembly GCA_039602395.1). Lineage (NCBI taxonomy): Eukaryota > Viridiplantae > Streptophyta > Magnoliopsida > Asterales > Asteraceae > Deinandra > Deinandra increscens. The sequence goes on along the minus strand of JBCNJP010006707.1, from coordinate 64,165 downwards.
CTAAAATAATGTATATAAGGGCAAGTGTTGTATTAGTTGCTCCCACTCATCTTAAGGTAGGCCCATTTTGTCCATTTATTATTGATGAAGAAGTTTTACATTTATAACTTCATCAGACTTTGAATATCACTTGTAAGTTTGCTTATATTAACCCTTTGTATGAATTTACTCATCTTAAAGACTAAGTGTTCTTTAACATTCAGGCTTGAAACCTTGAGTTTTGGTTATGAACATGTCTTTATGTTAAGTGAGTATTAAGGAAAGATATTCATAAGTCCGTTAAATATCACTCGTAATTATGAGTGAGTAATAAGGACAATGATGATCTCTCAAAGAACCATTTAGAAAAGGAATTGTTAACTTGTTAATAGCCCTTAGAAACCAACCATGGTTTATAACGTCCAATTTCTCCTTTCGGATTTCAGTTTAGCTATGAGAAACTAAACTTCTAACTTATTCTGATTTAGGGAGTAACTCATTATAGCTTTATTCCATCAGATGATTGATTGCTAATAATGGCTTTTAGTACAAGAGATACGATTAGTAATCTTTCCAATATCCATGTGAGCTTTATTAAGGTAGGCTTAATAATCATGATATTGAGGTTATATTAGTTGATCAAGTTTTTATCAGCAGTGCATGACAATTATCATTATAATTAATGTATGTTGTTATCTGATTTGGTAATTCCTCCATGATGATTGATCAATAAGTTGATTTCTCATCGACTTTGCATTAAGTAAGGTCGGAATCAAAATGAGCAATCGTTTCAAGTTATTACTTGATGACCTACTAAGTTGGATCTAACGGGTTGAAGCAAAATGTATTAGTCGTTTCATAGTTTCCTCTTGAGAATATAAGCCAGGTATATTATGAGTAACATTATTTTCTAAGTGTGTGGAAATGGATTAGTGTTATCGCAACATGGTGTACAAGAAGTGTAATCGGAGTTAAATTCAAAGATTAAATTTAAGTGTGTCTCTCCCCCCGCCTCTTGTACTTTAGGCAAGTCATGAGTAAGAAATTTTGACTGCTCCCACTGACCGCAGAAGACAAGTCATAGATAAGGACTTGGACTGCTCCCACGAATCTTAGAATTCCTTAGGAACTTGGCATGCAACATGCTTAGTGTTGAAGATTTTTTTAAGGTTTAATTGTGGCTAATAACTAATCATATGGCTTATACTTGGTTTCCTTCATGTCCGGATTTTAGAAGGAATTTTAGGGACATATTTGGTAACCTTATTTAGCATATGAGTTGTATTTAGAGTCTTGGTTGGTCTATAGGAAGAGATGTATAACTTGGATGACATATTTATGATCATATCTATAAGGATACTTAGATGCATAACTTAATGATGTATTTTTAGAAGTACCATACATGATCTACTGATTCACACTACTATGATCCTAATGAATTTGAGAGTGTTACCATTATTTGTATGTCAATATTAGTATTAATCTATTAGATCTAATCTCACAACTTTCATTTTATGGTTAAGTTGATTTTCAACTTTGTCCTTAAAAGTTTTAGGTGAGAAAGATTAAATACATGAATAAATAATCAGTTATGTGAGTGATAAATGTTTTATGCCCTGATATTCCATTTTAGCATAAGGTCCACTAATATATTTAAGTTTTGGTAAGTTATAACTCTAGTGGAACCTTGTTTATTCCGTATACATATATTGTCTTTGTTAAGTTCTCACTTACGTGATAACAAAGATTGTGAACATTTATTATCTAGTTATAATTTATAAAGATTTCAATCTACGTAAAGACAACTAGATAAGTATAACCAATAAATTTGAGAGTTTAAGGTAATAGTGACTTGTCATAGTCATGTGAAACCTTATAACTATCGATGTCTTACTTTAGTAATGATATTAAGTTCCAAGTGATGTTGGATCATAATGAGGTATCATAAAGTGTAATACAATGATATTTTTCATGGTTTGTACAACTTTGATATTAATTTTGTCACTTACTCTCATTATAGTTGTTGTTTGGTTTATTTCTAGTGTATGGATTGTAAGAGATCTTTATAAGACTAGTTTTAATCCATTGTGTTAGTTTGAAAATTAATGGGCATAGTTATCATTATTGATTATTCTTTGTTAGCCAGTTGTTCCATTAGGAACTTATAACTGGAAGGTTTCTTGTATCTTACTTTAGAAATTAGAACTATCCTCCTTATCTAAGTTATTTTAATTATAAAAGGGTTAGTGATTGTGAGCTGAACAAATCTGCTTTTCTAATTTAAAGCATTATATATACTTTATGCACAATGCTATCAAGCACTCATTATCCTTCTGGTACTTATAAGTGTGAGTGACTAATTTTAAGTAGAAAGTAATTGTGCTAAGAAAGGATTCATTATGAAATGCACTAGAATAACTTTAATTAGAAACATGTCTCATCCCTTAGGGTCATGTTTTCTATTATTATGATGTGTTCACTAAATCATTAACCTAATTTACACTTTGTACTAAGCATTATTAAATGTAAATGTTTGCATGCATTTAAGAAGTTCATTAAAATTTATTACTTACATGATGTTTAGATTAGGAAATCTGAAATATCTCCCCTGATAGCATTGTTTAAAGTGATTTTGATTATCATGATAGACAATTTGAATAAACTTTACTCACTTTTAGTGTTCTGGTTGGAAAACCTTTTATCAGAGAGAGTAATTAAGAGTCTTTTGTCTTAAGAGATAATCAAGATCATTATGATGAGAGGAAAACATTTATGGAAACATTTAGTGATTATCAATTTAGAGTGGATTAGTTATGGAGATTAAAAGTTATATTAGTTCAAAAGAAGATCTAAGAGTGATTCTATGGGGTACTTAAAACTAAGACACAATTAATAATGCATAATGATTTAGCTAAGATATAATAATGATGCATAATCATGAACTAAGGCACAATAATAATAATGTACTATCATAAACTAAGGCATAGTAATCATGATAAATAATAATAATAAAATACAATTATTAAACAAAAGAAGATGCGATATAGTCTGTTATAACACCAAAATAACATAATAGTTAGGTTCTACTTAAATGAATTGGCTTTCGCGTTAGTTACTTTCCTATCACCTAAGCATTATGAACAACATAAGGGTATGTGCATAAAGTGATAAAGTGATGTATCACATCAGCGTTGGCCATAAATTATACATCTAAGCTTTATGTACAAATTAGGTTCGCTGAATACAGGTGCAACTAATCAGCGTTGGCCAGAAGAGAAACACTTGTATGTATAAGACGAATGCTTAATTTTAGTTGATACACATTGCATAAACAATGACTCAGCGTTGGCCAGAATCGATGTTTTAAAGATGTTATCAAGTTATGCAAATAGATTAGTTTAATTCAAAAGAAGTTAACTAGTATTAGACATAATAATGACATTGATTAAGGTAGCAAATCAGGGTTGGCCAGAATTACTACATGTCAATAACTAATACAAGTTAATAAATTAATCTAATTTGATTGTAAATCAGTGACAATAAGTTGACTTGTAAGATGAAGTTAAATGACATTATATAGGTAACAAATCAGCTCTGGCCAGAATTGAAACCTTATTAGATGTTCGTTATTAACTTAAATAAGACAAGTCAATTTGTTATCTGAGTTTAATTGGTGTTAGGTTTTGTAAAACATAAGTTTGTAAGGTTTATACAAAACACAATTACTAGTAAGCCCCTGAGGGATATCCGGTCGAAAACGAGTTATCGTGTCGAAAAGTAAGGTATCCGATCGAAAAGGGGTTTTTGAACGAAAGGGGGTATCCGATCGAAAAGGGGTACCAGATCAAAAAAGGTTTCGAAAGAATAGGGGTATCACGTCGAAAAGCCGGTCGGAAAGCCGGTCAGAAAGCCGGTCGAAAAGCTGATCGAAAAGCCAATCGAAAAACCATATGGTCCGATTGAAAAGTAGGGACTAAGCCACAGTTTCGATCGAAAAGGTAAGAATCTTTCGAAATTAGTTAGGGTTTTATCACGGTCTTTCAAAACGAAATCTAATTAAGGTTTTGGATTTGTTTTAAAACCGATTTTGTGATTAAAACGAATTAGGGTTTTCCAAAAAAAAATCGAAAACCATGGTTGATTTCGAGATTATGGATAGCAAAAAAATGAACGAAATCAGATTTATGATTCGATTAATCAACATAACGTTCTGATACCACATGTTGATGGAATCCTGAATCGTTAGATATATAAACAGATAACAATATAAATAATACCTGAAGTTATCTGGTTGAGATCAACAGCTGTGAGATTATCCATCCTGTTGTTGACTGGTCGAGTTCCCGTTTAGGGTGTACGGTTAGGATGGCTAAGGTGGAGAGACCCACGAATTGTAGAGAGGCAGAGAGAGAGAGAGAGTCTCGGAACTAGAGAGAGATTCCGGTGTTAACTCTCTGCCTATTATCTCTATTTATACACCCAAGGGGAAACCCTAATTATGTCTAGTAAGGGAAATTACGTTCATGAAATAAATACCAATTAGGAAACTTAAGGGTTTAAATTAGGTCAATAATTTTATAAGATAAATGAAAATATTTGGACATTTAATAATGAATATATGTATATAATTATGAGATTATATATATATATATATATATATATATATATTCTAACATATCGCAAATAAGCATTCTGTTGGTTTCCTTGACACATAAACTAAGAATAGAATTCTCATATGGCTAACTAACCAACCTATTTAACTACATATTTGACCGACTCTAATTTTGACTTACTATTGAAGCAGAACAATTAAAGATAAACACAGTTATTAAACTATTAAATAAGATTATGATCAATCCTCCCCATGAGATCAACTGTTAGAACATTCAAGATATTACAAGACTGGTCCGTTAATTAATTGAAGATGACGCCATCAAATGTTATTCAGTTTGAAGATATTCAAAAAGTGTTCAATTCTACAAAACTCAAAGATTCTGAGAAATTAGATATTCTCAGAGTTTAACGTTCACTACGTCAAAATTCACCTTTGGCCACGAAAAAAAACCGTGACCAAAGGTGCTTGGTCACGTTTTTTTTCCATTCCAATCGACACCAAAGGTCCCGTCACCTTATGTACCCTACGACCACGTTACAATATCAGTGGCTGAAGCCACCTAGAAGCGTGGCTAAAGGGTACCAATATTTGTTGTTGTAATCAAACAATTCTTTTGAAAAGCGTGGCCAAAGGGTCCCAACAGCCACATGTGTTTGTTTGACGTGGCCTTTGGTATTATATGGTCACGTATATTTGTGTTTTAGCCACATATGTTATAAAAAACGTGGCCAAATGGGTTGCTGAAATTATAATTTTTGTCCCAATACGCGTGGCCAAAGGGTGGCAACCGCCACGTTAAAATATGAATAGCGTGGCCTTTGGTATTATATGGTCACGTATATTTGTCTTTTAGCCACATAAAATATGAAAAAACGTGGCCAAATGGGTTGCTGAAATCATACATCTTGTCCCAATACGCGTGACCAAAGGGTGGCAACGGCCACATCAAAATATAAAAAGTGTGGCCTTTGGTATTATATGGTCACGTATATTTGTGTTTTAGCCACATATAGAAAAAAAAAGTGGCCAAAGGGTAGTTGAAATCAGATATTTTGTCCCAATACGCGTGGCCAAATGGTGGCAACGGCCACGTTAAAATATAGAAAGTGTGGCCTTTGGTATTATATGGTCACGTATATTTGTGTTTTAGCCACATATATTTGGAAAAAAAAAGTGACCAAAGGGTAGTTTAAATCATACATTTTGTCCCAACACGCGTGGCCAAAGGATGGCAACGGCCACGTTAAAATATAAGAAGTGTGGCCTTTGGTTTTATATGGTCACGTATATTTGTGTTTTAGCCACATATATTTGGAAAAAAAAGTTGGCCAAAGGGTAGTTGAAATCAGATATTTTATCCCAATACGCGTGGCCAAAGGGTGGCAACCGCCACGTTAAAATATAAAAAGTGTGGCCTTTGGTATTATATGGTCACGTATATTTGTCTTTTAGCCACATATATTTGGAAATAAAAAAGTGGCCAAAGGGTAGTTAAAATCCGATTTTTTTTGTCCCAATACGCGTGGCCAAAGGGTGGCAATAGCCACGATAAAATATAAAAAGTGTGGCCTTTGGTATTATATGGCCACGCATATTTGTGTTTTAGCCACATAGATTTGGGAAGAACAAAAAGTAACCAAAAGGTTGTTGAAATCAGATGGGTCCTTGCTATACGCGTGGCCAATATGAAAGCTATTACAAATTATTAATTACAAATAAAATAAAATTCAATTACAAGTCAAATACAAATGAAATACAAATAAAAAATTAAAGAAAATTACACTACATACAAGCATTATTCTCAATCTAATTTTCAATCCGGGAGGTAACAACACTACCACGTGGTCTTCATCTTCAACTGTCCAGATTTGAGCTTAATTAGGACCATTTTTTCTTGTATTCCTTCCTATACCAAAACATATAATTGATAATTAGGTTATGGAAATTGATCATAATGTATATAGTAATTTTGAAATACTTACCACCATGATAGATATGGACTGAGGAGTGCCATTTTATTGCAAGTAGTATGGGTCATCAGGTCCTACAATTCAATTGATTTCCAGATGAACATTAGATATCCAGATGAACTTAATACATCTGGATGAACATCACATTAAGTTCCGGATCAACTTCAAAGTCAGTTGAACTTTGTTTGGTACACATCTCACCATTTGTTCCAACAATCCCTAGCTGGCCCAAGTGTTTGAGGTACCAAATAATATTTAAAATGGGACTACATGACATTACCAAACAGATTACTAAACTATAGAATGAAATGAAACTTGAATGGCAAATATTTACCTTTTTCTTTTCAACCGCTTCAGACGAGGTTGATCGACCACCGATTTCACGCCCAACAGTTCAATTAATTACTTTATGTAAATGAGCAATCAAACCGATAATGATTTTGACTAATACTAACCGTTGTGTGTATGTCAGCATGATTAGTGCTGTGGCTAGATCCAACAAAAATCTCCTTAGAATTTACCTAGAACAATGTTTTTGAATTGGTAAAAAGTTAGAGCAGAATAATGACGCTGACCTATCATGAAAGTAATTATTCTGTTTTTTTAATCTAACATAAGTTGTTCCAGTTTTATTCATACAGATTATGTATATACTCTATTTTTTTTTCATATTAACATACATTTTCAATGAATCATAGCAGGGCCCCATTTAACTCATAACTTTGTTCTTACATGAAGTATATATTCTTATGTACCAGGAACTTGCATCTATTTGTGTTCTTCAGGAACAAGAGTTCATCCGGATTGTGTTCTTCATGAACAAGAGTGTATGTTATTATAAGGTACTTGAGAATAGTATGATTAAGTTGTGATGTAAAGAATTCACCCCTGTAGATGCCGGAGCATTAAGTTGGTGTGGTAACGGTGGTCCAAGTGCAAATAGATGATCTATAAGTAGATCAAGTTTTTTCTCTGATTCTTCAAACTTCAAGAAGAGGGCCTTAACTTGTTCATTTGTTGCATCCCGAAGAAGTCTCTCCTCTTTAAGTTCGAACTCAAGTTTTTCCAATTCACCATTAGTGTTTGGATCGATCCTTGAATTTTGTACAATTAACAGAATGTAGTTAGATGCTTTTTAACAAAGTACATAAATAGGAAAACATGCAGACCCTGTTGATTCATTATCTCTTAATTAGTTCTTAATTATTAATATATCACATAAAGACCCTATTGATTAATTATTTGATATGTTATACACAAATTTAACGACATCTAAAGGGAAGAGTGGAACACATCATGTCTTCAGTGGATATAAACAAACAGTTCACCATTTCTAGCAAAGTAGCAGATGCATGACATCAACATTCTTCTATTCTTCTACAGGGGATTTAAACTACGATTTTTCTTTATTTTGTACCCCTCTAACATGAACATACAAAAAAATGTTGGAAACATTCCTATATATGTCCTCTAAGATCATTTCCTAGTAATGACCAGAGTGACATAAATTAGTTGTTAATTATCAATATATCACATAAAGACCCTATTAATTAATTATTTGATATGTTATACACAATTTAACGACATCTAAAGGAAAGAGTGGAACACATCATGTCTTCAGTGGATATAAACAAACAGTTCACCATTTCTAGCAAAGTAGCAGATGCATGACATCAACATTCTTCTATTCTTCTACAGGGATTTAAACTACAATTTTTTTATTTTGTACCCCTCTCACATGAACATACAAAAAATGTTGGAAACATTCCTATATATGTCCTCTAGGATCATTTCCTAGCTAGTAATGACCAGAGTAACATAAATTGGTTCTTAGTTATTAATATCTCACATAAAGACCCTATTGACTAATTATTTGATATGTTATACAGAAATTAAAGACATCTAAAGGGAAGAGCGGAACACATCATGTCTTCAGTGGATATAAACAAACAGTTCACCATTTCTAGTAGTGTACATAAAGAAGAATGGAGGTTCACCAGTAACATGAATCTATAAACATGTGCATATGCTTGACCTCAACATTCCTAGCATAAAAATAACTAATCGATCTGTAACTGTAACTGTACACAAATACAGGGATCCCAAGTTAAACGTGTATCAATATTAACAAAAAGAAACAATTTTATGAAAACAGATTGTAATTAATGAAACGGAATAACTTGATAATTACCGTTTTCTGGACTGATTGGTCTCCCAAATCACATCCCACTTCTGAAGAATCGCTAACGCTGTCTGTTGAAGCTATTCGTTGTTGAAGCTCCATGGAAGATGTGAATGATATGGATGAGAAAGAAGACCTGGTTATTCGCCGGAGGCGTTTAACTAGCTAGAAATTTTCTGATAAAGTGAGAGGGAAAAGTATATATATGATGAATCGATAATAAGTAAATTTAGTTCGAAATTTTGGGCGTAGTTTGAACTAATGGTGGGAAATTCAATTTTTTTGGTGAAAATTTTTAATTAAAAGGGGAGGAATTGTTCAAACTGATAATAAAACCCAAAAGTAATATAAACAATATGTATATTAAACATAATTAAACCTAAAATTAAACATAAACATAATTAATTAATTAATTAAATGTCTCCACGTGGCTCTTCCGGTGGGTTCTTCTTGAAGATGAACTTCATCATCCTCCATGAGCTTGAGCAGGAGCTTCATCCTCTTGAGGTGTTGAAATTGTACGAGTACATCAATTACGGTTGACATAACTGTGATCCTTTAAGCAGATCTGGATGACGATCGGAGTTAAAAGCCCTAATTAACAAAATTACGTTTTAGTATTAATTTTATTATTTTCTTTTAGATATAATAAACAAGATTTTAATAAAACGTGCCTTGTGGCCGTGATAACGCAACTACAAAAAACGGATACATTACTAAAACACAACTCAAAAATGAAAATGATAAATTACTATGCAATTCAGAACAAAAATATGAAAAGACCGCCATGTTGTGAATTTCTCATGTATAATAATTTTGTTTCCAAAAATATTAAACGACGTCCAATTAGGATGGTGAGGAGCAATTAGGAGCAATTAGGACCAACCAGACTCAATAAGGACTAAATACTAACAATTAGCGTCATTTAGGATACTTTAGTGAAGACCAGTTATGGTCAATTAATATGGTCAATGTATACGAATTAGGACCAGTTCAATGAGAAGGCCGATTATGCTCATAGGACCGATAAGGACGGAGCATGAAGGAAGTGACTAATGAGGATCGATGATCAAGTATGACCAATTAGGACTAATTGGGGCCAATTAGTTTGAATGAGGACCAATGATACCAATAAGGATAAAGCAGGGTTAGTGATGGTCGATTAAGACCAATTAGGTTAAATTAGGGTCAATGAGGACCCATTAGGACCAATGATGGTCGAATATGCTCGATTAGGTCCAATAAGGATGAATTATGACTTATTAGGGCCAGTTAGGACCGATGAGGGCCAATTAGACAGAATAAGTACCAATATGGCTCAATTCGGGTTAATGAGGAGCAATTTGCACAAATTGGACCAATAAGGACCAATTAGTGTTAGTTAGCCTCAATAAGGACCTACTAGACTCATCGAGTACGTACCATTTACTTTGAAGTACAACAAATTTGATTCAATTAGGCCTAATTGACCCCAATTGATTATAATTGGTCCTAAATGAGCCTAATTGGTCGTAATTGACCGTAAGTGATCTTCATTGAACCTAACCGAGCCGAATATACTATAATTGACCTTCATTGGCCCTAATTAATCCTAACTGAGTGTTCACTGGCCCTCATTGGTACTCATTTGTCACAAATGACCATGGTTGACCTTAATTCAGTCTACTGGTCCTCATTGAGCGTAATTGGCCCTCAATCGGCCTAATAGACCCTAATTGGTCATATTTGGTCCTCATAAGGCGTCTACATTAAGCAAAATTGTTGGTCCTCACTGATCTTTATCAGTGCAAATGAAGGTGTTTTTGAGAAGAAAACCAAATAAACAACACAATATAAGATTTCCAATGACTAAAATGGTTTTCTAGCCTTGAACAATCTCAATATGAACCAATAGATTGATAAGTGATGATTAACAAGCTACAATATACTGAAATAAGCTCCTAGCCGTCACCAAAACTCACCAAATGAAGATTTCTTGTATTAGGGTTCAATATGCTTGAGAAAGTTACAAAAGGCTGCACAAGGCTGCGTATTTATACTGTCCAGTGAACAGTTTCGCTGGCAGTTTCGCTGGCCAAGCGAAACTGTCACTGAGACAGTCTAACCTAGGTACCGAGCGAAACTACAGTTTCGCTCGGTAGCTTACAGTTTCGCTAGCCTACCAAAACATAACATTTACAAGAAACTAAACTATTACAATCAAACTAAACAAAAGATGAATTCCTCCCTACATTGATCTTCAATATTCCCCCTAGGGAGGGATTCAGCCACTGGATCTTCACTTGTCAGCATCGGCTTCATTCTGGTTCGGCTCCTGATTCAGATCAGGAGTCCCTGATTCCCCCAAAATAGTTGTCGTGTCAGCAACGGGGACATTTTCTTCAGATTCCCCCACAATTGTTGTTTCATCAGCACCTGGGGTTACAGACTCTGGTTCCCCCAGATTAATTGTCTTTTCAGCAACGGGGTTAGTCAGTCTCTGGTTCTGTGATTGTGAGAAGAAGATTCTCCAAGCCCGCTTAATGATTTGTTCATTTGATTCGCCAGATCCCGATCTTCTTCCATTTTATCTTCAGCAGCCTTGACTTTGTCTGCTAAATCCTTTATTTCCTTGATAATTCCTCGGGCTTTATTGGCGACCCTAACAAACAGGTTTGCTTCTTCAGCAGTGTCATCGCCAGCCCCGTGTTTGATAGGATTTTCACATAATGTCTTGAGATCGTCATTACTAAAGGAGAAAACCTCCATTGGGTCGAACAGCCTGATCTCATCACTTTCTCCGATACGGATAACTGCTTCACCTGTCTGGTTATCGTAGAACCATTTCTTGAAATTTTGCAGTCTGGAAGGCTCTTGATCTGGTATTCTGATTCTAGTCATTGTCTTTGCAGGCTTGAATTTAAGATGGACTTTTGGCTTCCCTGTTGCTGCATCAATTTTAGTCTTAGACTTGATTCTTTGGCCTTTCATAAATCCAAAAGATACGAAGTCGTCTTTTGCAGCTTGCTGCAAATGTTTCTCCAAGTTGCCAGCCCTTTCTGCTTTATCAGCATCAATGAGGGGGAGCTCAGACAACCTTCTTAAATCCCATCTGGGCAGGGTCTTGAACTTTTCACGTTTGTGGAGATATGAAATGCTACCCCCCCTTCTCTTAATCATGAAGGCACGAACGGATGAATTGAATTTCCAGCTTATAATGTGACGATCAGACTCTTTTCTGCTGGGTTGAGAGATGTTTTGAAATAAGGGAGTCTGATCCACAAGCTCAGGTTTCTTGAACCAATCATCTCTGCTAAACTCGAGAACCTCTTCACTAACAGAGCTAATCTTTGCTAGATAAGTAAGACCATGCTCTTTCCAATCATAGCTTTCTGGTTCAGAGTGATCGTCAATTTCAGCTTCTTCCTCATCTTCATCGATTAAAACGAATTTGGCTTGAACAATCTCTGGCTGTGGTTGTTCTGTTTCAACACTAAATAGATTTGCATCACTGACATTGATAGCATCCAAGTCTTCAGCATTGGGAGCTCCACTGTCATCAGCATCATTCAAACCTGTTCCACTTCCTCCAACTCCACCAGATCCACTTCCTCCTGCTTTATCAGCTTCACCAGAACCACTGCCACCCGCTGCTCCAGATGTATCCTTTAAGATGTCATTAACTGATTCGATCTCAGCATCACTCATTATACCAGGCATGTTCAGATGCTTCTTGATATCGTTCAATTCTACCATCAAAAATTTGATCAAGGAAGATTGTTTGGCTATGATCTCGTTCATGTGTTTGATCTGATCATCTTTCTCCTTCTCCCGAATTTCAGAGTTAACCAGCTTGGTTTTAATCATACCCAATTCATTTGACAAAGAGGTATTTACACCTCTGATGATGTCTTCGTCTAATTCAGCTCTGGGATCTATTCTTCTTTTCTTTGAAGCTCTCAGCTCATCTTCAGTCGGAATACTTCGGCTTTTCCTTTGACTTCTGTTTCTTTTGTGCATAGATTTTCCAGTTCTTCTTCGATTTCATCTACCTGCTCCTTTCCTGAGCTTCTCACGTATTGTTTTCTTTTACCCTTCACATTTTCATCCACCTTTCCTTCAGCTCTTCTCTTGTTCTCATCTGCTATCAACTTCTTGATATATTCGTACCTTTGAGCAGGATACATGTGTTTCATTAAGTATGTAGTATATCCTGAGAAATCAGCTCTTGTTGCAGCACAGTCTGAGAGGATTCTTGGGTGCATGGGATTAAGAATAAGAGCAACACCCTGCTTGGGCAATTCAGGAGCCAGATGTTCAATGATCATCTCCAGGAACCTTGGGTACAACAACCATCTAGACTTCTTTAAAGCTTGAATGTTTGCCGTCATGGCATCAAAGATTCTTTGAGGAATATTAGCTTTCTTGCCTCTGCAGACTAATAACATTGCCTCGGCCCAGTTCTGATTTAAACCATCGGATCCGCCTTTCCTGTCATCAATGCAAGAAATGAAGACATGAGCGATGTATCTCCATTCTTTTGATAACAAGGATTTCTTAATTTCCTTCTTATTCTTCCACAACGCTCCGCCTTCATAACCCATGTCACGTTCAAAACCTTTCAGTACTTCCAGATCTGTCATCTTAGTAACTTCACCCACATCATTTTCCAGTTTGAGCACTTCAGCAATTGTCTTCATTGTAATTACTATATCTTTCTGCATAACTCTGGCCCGGATGCATTCAGGCTTAGATCTAACGTCATACTGAGCCGTGAGCCAAAATTCTTTGATGTGTCTATCGTCGATGATTGGTGAGTATGAAATCGCATGAGATATGCAGGACTGCTTCAGCCACTCGATACAGTCTCTGAATCCAAGAGATTTGTCGGTGCGGATATCCAAGTATGCGGTGACATTACTCCGAGGATCGTGCTTTAGATCTGACATTGTTCTGCACATGAAAACGAGATCTTGTAAGTAAAACCGAACTTACATTAAATTAAATTAAATTAAATATGAAATTTCAAAAATTTGACAGTTTCGCTGCGAAATTGTATTTTCGCTGAGAGAACCGCAGTGTCGCACACGGCGAAACAGTTAGATTCGCGACATTGGTCTCGGCGACATTGACTAGGTCAGTTTCGCCGAGAAACTGTAGTTTCGCTGCGAAACTGTAATTTCGCTGAAGGCGAAACAGCAGTTTCGCTGCGTATCACGGCGAAACTGTCAGCGAAATTTGGGCATGACCGCTAGACAGTTTCGCTCGAGACTGTGAACTTTCGTTCAGTTTCGCTGGACGAACCAGCTTAGTTTCGCTGGACGCGACTTTTGAAATTTAAATTGCCGAAACTCGTTTTAAGCCCAGTTTTTCGCAATCCAAACCTACACACACCAGAAACGCAACAAGACGAGTACAATGCGGGTCCAAAACAAGGGTATAACACCAGTTTAAAGTGCCAAAAATCTTTGTTGACTATTCGGTTCAAAAACCCCCAAAATTTTCGAATCTGGAAACACTTAAAGATGCGGTAAACCCATGAGATTACTTCAAACTTACATGGAACTTGAACCGGAATCGAAATGAAGAAGAAAGGATGAAATAGTTCGGATGATACAGTAAAGGCGAATTTGAGTTTCGCGATGCGGTATGAGAGTTTCGTCGGTTAGGGTTAGGATGGAAATGACCGAGATCTCGACGAAGGGTTTATATACAGAGACAGTTTCGCTGGTAATTTCGCTCGGCGAAACAATAGTTTCGCCAAAGCGAAAGAGCAGATTCGCTCGATACAGGGATTAACCAGATCAATTTCGCCGATGACGAAAGTATAAGTTCGCCGAGAGCGCATGCGGCGAAACTGAGCGGGCGAAACATAGTTTCGCTGGAAACCCTAAAAATCCAATTTTGACCAAATTTTGATTTTGACTTTTGGAAAACCGACAAACACACACAAAACGACAGATTATTTACAAAGTATCGATCTTATCAAAAATAACGCAGACAGAAAATCTTTTTGAGCTTTTTCAAATGTAAATTAAAACAACTATACAAGCAGATACTAATTTAATTTGTGAGAAAGATCCAGACGTGAGATCACATCAACCGATACGCATCATACACATTTCAATTTCAATTTTAATCAGCATGCACGTCAAGCAGATCCCGAATGCATCACATTGATATTAAGCATGCACTAATAGTATTTAACATTTTTGGATATGCTTAAGGTATATTAATCAAGCACTGATTACCCAGCCTCACTCTATCAAAGATGTTAACAAGTCATCATATTTATCATTATTTTTCTTTTAATTCTTTTTCAAATGAGATATACGTTCATGATGTTTCATGCAAAAATAAAGCAGAACCCTAAGAGAACAGCAATCAGGTCGGCCGCTAAGCACGCAGAGAAAGCCCGATACACTTAGGAAAATAAAAAAGAAAAATAAAGCAGAAATCGTGTATATCAACAACAATCAGGTCGGCTTGTGGGCACGCAGAGAAAGTCCGATGATATACACTAAACACCAAGAAAATAAAGCAGAAAACTCAATCAGCAGGTGATCAGGTCGGCCGCCTAGGCACGCAGAGAAGACCCACTGAGTCGAGTGTAAAAATGGCATAAAGCCTTATTTGCAAAGCATGCGTACATCAGAACATCTCTTAATATGGCAGAATCATTGCAACACTTATCAAGAAATGAAAACTAGAGCAAAATCAGGCAAGCGTTATGTTTATATCCTACTCATAGATATCATATTAGGCATACACACTCAAAGATCATACAAGCACAATGCAGCCTTTATTTTTACTCTATCCATGGCAGATAACGCAGGTTGATAAACAATCATTTCTCACAAGGTCGGATCAATTTCTCATTTTCATTTTTGAAATTTTATTTATGTACCAAATTTTCTGAGGACTTCAATTTTCCCCCAAAATCCACAAATACTCTATTTTTGGATTTTCAATAAAGACATTAAAAACAAAATAAAATGATTCGATCGATACTTGACACAAAAAGGAAAGACAGACACTGGAAAGGAGGCACACAATCGAAGAAAAGTTTGACAGGAAATCCGCTTCGAATTCATGAAATTTAGGTATTTTAGTGTGATTTACCCCCAATTCCCCCACAAAATAACGGTAAGGACATCACAAAGCAGTTAAGAGAGAATTGCAAGGTAAATGAAACTAAAATACTCCCCTGATCATATTCAGATGACGAATGGCCAGAAATCATTTGTGGAGAACTGCATTATCATGATTTCTTGATGTCCAGATTCAGTTCCGACCGTCACCTGATTCATTGACAAAATGAAATTGGCATTCAGGTTTAGACAATAACAAACAAGATGAAGTGAAATTTAAAGAAGTATTTACAAAAAGGTTTATTTAATCCCCCTTTTTTTTTTTTTTTATTTATTTACCAAAAATTTAAAATGTTATCATGCCCAGCATTTTAATAAGCTCATAAAAGCGGGGTTTATCAAAGGTTTTAGTAAAAATATCCGCTTTTTGAGCTTTGGTTTCGATGGGGACAACATCAATAAACCCTTTTTCCTGAGCATCACGGATTGCATGAATCCGTGTTTCAATATGTTTGGTTCGGGAATGATGAATTGGATTCTTGGAAATTCCGACGGCAGCTTCGTTGTCGCAGAACAACGGTGTATGAAGAAAATTAATCCCGTAATCCATCATCTGATGTTGAATCCACAGCACTTGGCAGCAGCAACTAGAGGCAGCAATGTATTCGGCTTCGCCTGTAGATAAGGAGACTGTTGTTTGCTTCTTGCTTTGCCACGAAACCAAGCATTCCCCCAAAAACTGGCATCCCCCAGAAACAGACTTTCTATCAAGTTTGCATCCTCCGTGATCACTGTCTGAATAAGAATTAAGCTCAAAACTTCCACCCTTAGGATACCATAAGCCCAATCTTGATGATCCTTTCAAATAACGGAAGATACGTTTGACCGCCTTTTCATGAGATTCCCTTGGATCAGCTTGATAACGAGCACAGTAGCACACAGCAAAGGTGATATCTGGGCGACTGGCTGTGAGATACATGAGGGACCCAATCATTGATCGATACAGTTTCTGGTCAACCCGTTTTCCTTCACTGTCGGGAGTCAAACATGTCTGAGATGTGAAGGGAGTGAGTTCGGCTGAGGCGTCATTCATCTTGAACTTCTTCAGAATCTCCAGAATGTACTTTTCTTGATGAATAAGAATTCCGTCAGGCTTTTGTTCCACCTGCAACCCAAGGAAGAAACACATCTCTCCCATCATACTCATTTCGAACTTTTCTTTCATCAATTCCTCAAACTCACGACACAACTTCTCATTGGTTGACCCAAAAATGATATCATCGACATATACTTGAACGATCAGCATTTCACCTTTGACCTCCTTTTTGAACAAAGTCATGTCGATAGACCCACGAGTGAAACCCTTTCCCAATAGATACTGAGTCAACGTTTCATACCAAATTCTGGGTGCCTGATGTAGACCATATAGAGATTTGTCGAGCTTGTACACTTTGTCGGGAAATTCATGATCTTCGAAGCCTGGAGGTTGATCTACATAGATTTCTTCATCGATGTCTCCATATAAGAAGGCGCACTTGACATCCATTTGATACACCTTGAAGTTTTTGTGCGCAGCATGAGCCAGGAAGATTCGAATGGCCTCGATTCGTGCAACGGGTGCAAAAACTTCAGTATAGTCGATGCCTTCTTCTTGATAAAAACCTTGAACCACAAGTCTTGACTTGTTTCTGATCACCACACCTCTATCATCAGGTTTGTTTCTGAAAACCCACTTTGTGCCAATTGGAACCTTGTTTTCTGGAAGGTCCACAAGTTGCCAGACCTTCAGCTTTCTGAATTGTTGCAGCTCAGCCTGCATGGAGTCCACCCAACTTGGATCTGCAAGAGCTTCATCTATGTTTTTAGGAACAATCTGAGACAGAAAACACGCAAACAAACATTCATTAATCAATCCTGACTGATGACGAGTCCTCACTCCATCCGTAATCGAGCCAATGACGAGGTCATGTGGATGATCCTTTAAGGTTTTGAGATTTAAGTCAAGGTGAGGGGGAGCGGGTTCGGTGGTTTGAGGTAGTTCATGAGATGAAGATGGAGGATCGGGTTGATGTGGGGTTTCTGAGGATGAGGATGAGGATGTGTTTTGTTGTGGAATTTCGGGTTGAGGGGTGATAATCACGAGAGGAGGATTGTCATTTGCTTCAGCTAGGATAGGAAGATTGAATGATTTGAACAGTGTGTCTGAATCATAAAACCATTCGGGTCCAGTTCCGGTGTTGGGAGAGTTAGATTCTTGCCAGTCCACGTAGTAAGATTCCTGCACAATACGAGTACGTTTGTTATAAACACGATAAGCTTTTTGTGATGAAGAATACCCCATGAAGAAACACTCATCGGAGACAGCTCCAAATTTTGTGATTTGAGCTTCGGTATTCAGCAATGTGCACGAGCATCCAAACGGCCTGAAGAAGTCAATCAGCGGCTTCCTTCCGTGATACAGTTCGTAAGACGTCTTCATTTTATCTTTTACGATCAGGACACGATTCAGCACGTACGACGCACAATTCACAGCTTCAGCCCAGAAAATAATCGGCAGCTTTGATTCAATCAGCATAGTGCGAGCAGCTTCAACCAGTGTGCGATTCTTCCTTTCAGCAACCCCATTCTGCTGTGGAGTTCTTGCTGCACTATATTGCCGAAGAATACCTTTGTTTGCACAGAATGAGTCAAAGATCTGATTTCGAAATTCAGTTCCGTTATCACTTCTGATTGCCTTGACTTTCTTGCTTCTTGAGCTTTCCACGGACAGAATGATATTTTGTAGAGCTTCAGTCGTTTCACTCTTGTGCTTCAAGAATCTGACCCAAGAGTACCTGGAAAAATCATCAGTCACAACAAGACAGTAAGTTCTCTTTCCCAAACTTGGTACACTAATAGGTCCAAATAAATCAGTGTGGAGCAATTCTAAGGGACTTGAAATAGAATTCTCCAATTTGGGCTTATGTGGCTTCTTATGTTGTTTTCCTTTAGCACATGAAAGACATTTTTCAACAACAGAAAAATCTTTGTATGGAAGACCTCGGACCAAATTGTTTTTAACAAGGTTGTTTAGAATTTTGAAGTTTATGTGTCCTAGACGTCTATGCCACAAGAAGCACTCAGAAACAGATGCCTTTGAAAGTAAACAAGTCATGGAGGAATTGAGAGATGCAGTTGAGGTCAAATTCAGCAAGTATGTGTCATTGATGCGAGGCGCACGCATCGCCACCATCTCTTCGGGCACAGAAAATTCAGGCTTGAGGAACAGGCATTCATTTGCTTTGAACAATACTGGAATATTCTTGTCGCAGATTTGTGATACGCTCAGAAGATTAAACTTTAATTCGGGTACATGATTGACGTGTTCCAGAGTAAGAGACCCAGTTGACACGTCTCCTTGTCCAACCATCTTACCACCCTTTTTATTTCCTGCAAAAGACACGAATCCACCATCCAAGATTCTATAATTTGTGAGCAGGTCTTTCATCCCTGTCATATGCCGAGAGCATCCCGAATCAATATGCCAGTAACTGTTCTTCGGGAGTGCCTGGCAATACAAAACGAGAAATTACTTAATAACTGGTACCCAGACTTTTGCATTACCGGGATTTGTGACTTTTTGTTTTCCCCCAAAGAATTGTTTTACAAAGTTGGTTACCTTGTGTCCAAAGGATCTATCATGGTTTGTTCGATTTAATTTTTCTTTACAATTTTTAACAACATGATCATCCTTACCACATCTGAAACAGTGAGACCTGTGACTTGTGCAAGAGGAGGTTTCTGAAGTACTTTCCTCCTCAGAATCTGATGTTCTATAATCAGAGTCACTGTTGGTTTCAAAATCCACTTTTGTTTTATCTTTTGAAATCCTTGGATTATTGTTTTTCAAAAATGATTCCTTCTTTCGAGAAATATGTTTTTCTGTAGGTTCTGAAATTCGTATTGGTGTAAAAGAAGGAATTGGATTAGAAAGAAATTTGTTGAATCGATTTTGAGATGTACTAGCATGACAAGGAACATTTTCATTTGAAACAAATCTTTCTTGACTAACAGACACGGACTCTTCACTACTGCTATCTAAAGAAGAACTACTGCTAGCTACGCTATTGTCTGAACTAGACTTCTTGGAATTAAAACTACTGCTTGAAACAGACTCCTTAGAATTTAAACTACCGCATCCAAGCCCACTTGTGTTACCGTATCCATTATCATAATCCTCCCTGATCTCCTTATGGTTCACTCCTTCTAGACCTGCATGCAGACTGTTAGCATCACTAGGAATTAAATCATTTAAGGGATGAGGTTTCGGAGTAGGTGAATAACAATGCGTGCTAGGAGGAGGATAAACCTTAGGAAACACATTCCCATTGTTCTCCATGCCTATTCCGGTTTTTATTTTAGCTCCTCGTTGTTTAACGAGCATCTCTTCAACTTTCATTTGTGAAACGGTCCATCTATCTAACTTGGTCTGAAGTTGAGAGGTTTCAAATTGGGCTAATGTGACTCTTTCAGAAAGCATGTTTATTTCAACATTTTTTGCAAGAAGAGTTTGTTTTAAATGTTCATTTTCATGCATTGCTTCATTTAATTTCACAAAATATTTTGCTTCATTTTCTTTTAATTGGGTGTTCATGGTTTTTAATTCGTTGTTGGTATCAATCAACAATCGATTGGCCTTGTAGATGCCGAACAAACGAATTCTACAAGGATGAGAGCACATATCTTGAACAGATTCATATGAGAGTTCCATTATAACCTTTTCTGCAGCCAGGGCTTTTTCACATGTGCATGCTGGTGTGCTTGCAGTTTTCTCATTCACCTTCTTCTCAGCTTCTTCCTTCTGACAACTGTTAACTGTGTGCTCATTGCTTTGTTCCTGAATTTGAGCTGCAAGAGCTTGATTGATGGCTTCCTCGGTTTCAGAGACCTCCGAGCTCCAGTCGAAGTTAGTCAGAAGAGCCACTTCTTTGGTTGGCTTGGCTTCTGCTTTGTCAGTGATAGGAATGGCACGAGTTGCTGGCTCAGAGGTAGGTTCAGTGACAATTGGACTTGGGCACTCCCTTTTGAAATGACCGAGTTGCTTGCAGTTGTAGCATCTGAGCTTAGCCTTGTCGAAACCGACTCTTCCATTTTGGTTCTTGAAGGTGTTTCTCCCAGTGCGTTCGAAGAATTTTCTAGCTCGAACAGTTAACATGGCCATTTGCCATTTCAGGTCAGTTTCTTCTAAATCATCTGGATCAACTTGGTACATGTCCTCAGCAGTCAGAGTCGAACCTTGAAGTTCTCCAGCAGCGAAAGCTTGATAGCTGTTAGTAAACAATGAGAACAATCCCATGTATTCAGGTGAAATCTGGGATGTTTGCTGATTAGTGGCGGAAGCAGATGCAGTTGAGGATGACCCAGATTGAAGTTGTGAGAAAGCTCCTTTGGGTGTGACGGTTGAGATGAAAGCAGAATTTGGAGAGTAAACTTTGGTTGGACCCATGGTTTGATTGTATTCTCTCCTTTGCACATCCAACTCAAAGGATTTAAGCTTGTTAATAACATCCATGAGCTTGTAGTCGGGAAAACTTCTTTCTTGTTTTAGCATGCGGACCTGAATGCTCCACTCGGGAGGAAGAGCATCCAGCAACTTCTTGATTTGTTCTGAGTTTGTGAGTTTCGTATCATATTTCTTCAGATTGCTTGATACAGTTAGGAAGCGATTGGTCAAATCCACAAGCTTTTCGTTCTTCATACTTGTGAATGAATTGAATTCTTTGGTGGCTTGGGCTTCCTTGTCCTTCACCAGGTCTTCATTGCCATCATAAAACTCACAGAGAGCGTCAAACAGACTTTTTGCGTCAGTGTGCTCAGCAAAACGGTTGTAGATTTCTTGTGACAGGCATAGAGAAAGGGCACCGAGAGCCTTTTGATCACGATCAATGAGTTTCAAGTCCTTCTCAGAGAATGAAGACGGAGTATTGTTGATCTGTGTTACTTCACCAGTTGTAGTTGTAGGAACGTGAGGTCCATTGACAATTGACAACCATTGATTATAGTCGGTGTACAAGAAGAACGATTTGAGACATCTTTTCCAATCCTCAAAATTGTCGCCATTGATCAGCCTTGGAGGTCTGTTTGGAGCAATACTCTCAGTGTCACCAGCATTTGTACCTGACGCCATCTTAAATCAGCCTGAAATAAGAAAGACAAAGAACAAACCAAGAACAAGACAAATTGATTAGTTTCGCTGGGAGATATAGTTTCGCCAGCAATTTCGCTCGGAAATCCTGAACAGGTGAACAATTTCGCTGGATTTTATAATTTCGCCAGCAATTTCGCTTGACAATACTGAACCAGATCAGCAATTTCGCCAACTAGTTTCGCTGTATGCACGGGCAGTACTTTCGCTCGGAAATACCCGATGACACACAGTTTCGCTAGCTAGTTTCGCTGGAAACTGGTTTGAACTTTCGTTCAAGAAAAAGACAATAGTTTCGCTTCTCGATTTTCGGCGAAAGAATAGTTTCGCTCGATTTTCGGTGTTGGTCCTCACTGATCTTTATCAGTGCAAATGAAGGTGTTTTTGAGAAGAAAACCAAATAAACAACACAATATAAGATTTCCAATGACTAAAATGGTTTTCTAGCCTTGAACAATCTCAATATGAACCAATAGATTGATAAGTGATGATTAACAAGCTACAATATACTGAAATAAGCTCCTAGCCGTCACCAAAACTCACCAAATGAAGATTTCTTGTATTAGGGTTCAATATGCTTGAGAAAGTTACAAAAGGCTGCACAAGGCTGCGCATATATACTGTCCAGTGAACAGTTTCGCTGGCAGTTTCGCTGGCCAAGCGAAACTGTCACTGAGACAGTCTAACCTAGGTACCGAGCGAAACTACAGTTTCGCTCGGTAGCTTACAGTTTCGCTAGCCTACCAAAACATAACATTTACAAGAAACTAAACTATTACAATCAAACTAAACAAAAGATGAATTCCTCCCTACATTGATCTTCAAAAATCGACCCTTGTTAGTTATAACTGGTCTTCATCGTTGACCCTAATTGATCCTCATTGACCCAAATTGACCCCAATTTACCCTAATTAGGCCTCGTGGCTTCGTTGGTCCTAATTGGTCCTACTTTATCTTCATTTGTCCTCATCGGTCTTAATCGACCCTAATTGATGTGGATTCATTTAAAATAAATTAATAATATTTTTCTAAACCAAATTAAATTATCAAAAATTTCCCCCATCCTAATTTCAACTAAATGGGCAAACTCCAATAACTTCCCCTGTTTCAATTCTTTGGGTTCATTGTGATCCAGAAGAACTGCCGTTAGTATAAAACTGCATTTTCGAAAAACAGTTACCCTCTATTTTCTCTCCAGGTTTCTAATTGGCGATTTAAACCTAAACCTTACTCTCTAATTTCTCACAAATGGCACCCAAATTGAATCGAAAGGCTGCATCAAAGGCTACTCAGCTGTTCTTCACCGAACACAATGTTATAGCGTACTTTGAGAAGTCTGATAAGTCAAAGCTATTTGATGAAATGAACGATTTCCTCGATAAATCCAACACTCATTTTGCTTTAACTGTGAATCCTGTAATATGCAAGCAGAGAATTGCTGAATTTTGGGACTCAGCCAAAAAATCTGTTGATAGCAACGGGGTTGGTAAAATTGACTCTAGAGTCAATGGGAATGAGATTAGTTTGACTGAAGAAATGATCCGGAAGCATCTGAAATTCAATGATACAGGAGGTAATCCTGATTACAAGTCTGAATTGTACTTGAAGACGTACGAAGCAATTTGGTATGGGGGTGACTTAACTTGTGCGACCGTCAAAAAGGGACAACTACCCTATGTTTGGCGATATCTTGCTCATACCATTCTCCACTGTCTATCTCACAAGAAAACTGCGTGGGATGAACTTGCTGCACCTCAATCATCCGCTTTTCATGGATTGGTAAATGGGCTCAACTTTAACTTTTCAAAAATGATATTTGATGGAATGCTGGAAAATCTAAAACCTAAAAGGATCTTTTACATGTACCCCAGATTCATCCAACACATTCTCAATTGTGAATTTCCAAATCTGCAAATCTCTGATCAACATCTTGAACTAAAATCTTTTACAAGTAAAACATTTTCTAACATGCAAGTGAACAAAACTGTTTTTCTTGGTAAAGACACATCACACCCTATGGCTAAGGCCAGGACTGCTCCTGGTGACAACATTGTTACACCAACAAGTGTTGAGCCCACACCAGACCGACCATCCTCTTCCACTGATATACAAATTCCCACCAAAAGGAAGAGGATGTCCACATCAAAAACCACACCCAAAAATACCACACGCACTACACAATCACCCAAAAGGAAGAGGACTAGGTCTCCTTTACCTAGACCCTCCACATGACTACCTCAGAATGAGGGTGGTATATCACCTAGGCCACATGAAGTAGATTCCCCAACCCTTATTGCAGGGAATATACTGCTGGACTTGGTTCAATCATCCAACCGACATTCCGGTGATAAGGTGACTTGCAGTAGTGATGAAGCAAGTCAGGTGGAAAGGGCTGA
Organism: Deinandra increscens subsp. villosa; assembly: GCA_039602395.1. NCBI lineage: Eukaryota > Viridiplantae > Streptophyta > Magnoliopsida > Asterales > Asteraceae > Deinandra > Deinandra increscens. The sequence goes on along the minus strand of JBCNJP010006707.1, from coordinate 39,769 downwards.
TACCACTCATAAAGTCCCACTTGACCCTGAGGACAGTGCCAACATCATTGAGACCCAATCCACGGCAACTGTTTCTGTCAGGGAACCTATTCAGGAACCTTTGATTGACAACAGGAATCCCAGGTGCCAAGAAACCATGGGTGCTGAGCATGAATAACGTCGGCTTGTTTGCTCTTCTTTGCTCAAAGATACTGGCAACACACCAGTTGAGAGCAGCATGACACATACTGAATTGACGGTTCGATGTACGAAACTTGAAAATGAATTGGCAGCTCTCCGTGCAATTGTGAGAGCTCAAGGAGAAGAAATTGCACGGTTGAAGGCAGGACAATCTGTGAAAGCCACTGATAGGTAAGGTTGTCAACCATACGTTGAAATGAAATTCACATGTCAAACTAGATTTAATTCAAAATAGGATCTTGCACAGGGTGTCTTCCTCAGATGTTGATGAAGTTGAATAAGTTGATCCGGTTGAACAAGTTGATCCGGTTGAACAACTTTACCCGGAGGAAGAAGGCCATGTTGATCCGGTTGAACAAGTTGATCTGGTTGAACAACTTCATCCGGAGGAAGAAGGCCATGTTGATCCGGTTGAACAACTTCATCAGGTGCAAGTGACTCCTGAGCAATTGCCTAAGACTATTTTGGAACAAGTTACTCCGGAAGATAGTCCCAAGGCAGTTACTCCGGAAGTTGGCACTAAGACTATTCCTGAGCAAGTTATCTCGGAAGTCAGTCCCAATGCTGCAACTTCACTTCATGAATCTCCAAAGCTTGCTGATGATGATTCTCTCAGTGAGATAACCATCTCTGGTTTCACTGACATGGAGAATGATGATCAGAGTACAGGAGGCCAGAAAGAAGACATGGATCCTGCAACAAAGGCTCTGATTGATCAATTGGAAAAGGAGAATGCTGAGATACAAAAGAAATTTCAAGAACAGAAGAAAAGTGCAGAGTTTGAAGAACAGAAACGACTACTCAAAGAAAAGATCAGTAAAGCTCCTGTGCAAACTACTCAGCAAAAGAAGCCAAGGATCAACATTATCAAGGAAATGTTTGACACTGTCTCTGATCCTCATCTCTCATCACCTCAACCCTCCACCACAGCCTCACAACCCGCTGCTCCATCATTACCAGGTGCATTTTCTGATCTGAACAGAACTCTAGCCTCACAGCAACCCAGAAGAAACCCTGCTAGAACTAGTAGACCAGAAAAAAAAATCCTAAACCTGTAACATTAAAGCCTCTTCCACCAAAGTTTAGAACAGACAACTTCACACCCTTTGTACCACAACCTAGAAGTGGTCATACTCTTCCATCTCCATGTCCTCACCTAAACAAACCCCCAAAACCCTCATCTCCACCCAAGGCACCAGAAACCCCCCCCCCCCCCCCCCCCCACCAAGAGAATGAAGTCAGTGGCTAAGAAGGGAAAAGGAAAAATGATCAATGAGGAGGATGAATACAGAGATTTCCATGCTGAAAGGAGAAGAATCATCTCCTGGAGGTATGATGATCAAGCCAAAGTATACCTGGTCACAACTAGTTTAGATGAGGTAATAAAGTTTACAGCTGAAGAAGCTATGTACAACCTCACTGACCATGAGTTGGGTGATGTTAGACAAGTACGTGGTGATATGAAGGGTACGTGTTCACAAGAGGACTCCTTAATGTTGAGGATAAAGATGTATTTGGATGACTTATACGGGGAAGTAGATGAAGCCACACAACGCAAAATTGACAATCCTGTTTCGATGGTTGAAGTTGATAAGGATGGAAAGTTGGTAGTCTATAGAGCTGATGGGTCATTCACAACGCATAGTACAGTTCCAGATCCAGAATGGAGCCAGGCTGACAAAGACCGAATCAATTTAATAATGATAACTAACAGGCTTCATGTGTATTAGAGAAAATAGGTGACCAACTGGGAGTATAAGAAAGAAACAGGTATGTATCACATTTTCACCAGTGAACATGGTGAGACAATTAGAAGCTTAGAAGATGCTCTAAATGGGCTTTCTGAAGCTGAGATACGGGATATTGTCAGGATTGGTGATACTGAGAGCAGAATAATGACACGGACCTTTCATGAAAGTCTCCTATTTCACAAGGCCAAATTTCGGTTACAAGCTATTGAAGAGGAGAACAAGACGGGAACCGGATGAACTTGGCTGGAGGAAGAGTTGATCCCTGTATTTGTGTACAATTGCATAAGTTGTTCCAGTTTGTATGTTAACACGATAGTTGTTACAGTTTTATTCATACACTTTTCATCTATAATAACATACACATTTTCAATGAATCATAGCAGACCTCCATTTCACTCATAACTGTGATCTTACATGAAGTATATATTCATATGTTATGTTAATTAGTATATGTTGGCATTTTGATATATGGTGGGATGAGATGACCTATAAACAGGATAAATTTTACTTCTAAATTGGAAGAAGAACAAAACCGGAGGAACTACAATTCCTCAGGAAGAAGAGTTCATGAGGACTGAGAGAAGATGAACTAGATTTCTTCAGGATGAACCGGACTGAGATGATTTATAATTAAACAGGATCAATTTTAGTTATTCATTGCCTTGGCGGACTAAGATGACTTATAATTAAACAGGATCAATTTTAGTTATTCATTAGAGAAGAAGAATAGAAATGGATGAACTAGAGTTCTTCAGGATCAAGACTAACTATTCAGTAATAGAACATGATGAACTAGAGTTCTTCAAGATGAACCGGATAAACTAGAGTTCTTCAGGATGAACTATATATACTATAAATAACCAAAGTTGTTATTTCAGTTCGTAGTCTATAGGATATTCCCATGTATTTAAACCCATTATCTAGTGAATTAAAATCATTGTGGTTGAATACAATTCCTTATACACTAATATTTAGTCATACAGCCTAATATATGTAGAAGACAACCGGATGAACTAGAATTCTTCAGGAAGAAGAGTCAAAAGACACATCGGATGTATAACACATAAACAATTAATTATATATATAATCCAAAAGATGTGATATCAGTTAATTAATTACAAATATATATAATAAAAAAACAACATAAACTTAAAACATACTCCCACTAGAGAAATTGTCTGAATCGTCATATCGGCATGTTCTCCATGGGTAGCTAACTTCAGAGGGGGAGGAGGAGGAGGAGGAGGAAGACACATTCACATCTCCATCGAGGTAGATGGATATGACCTCCTCGTCCATGACGTGCAGGGCCAAGGCCCTAACATCCCTCGGATCATCAGTGAATGGAACCAGTCCAAAATCCAGAGACAACCCTGGGATCCTCAGGTAGGGGTCGAAATCGTTCAAGTCATAACCTAGGTCAGACACCATTTACCTAGGTCATCGAACGAGAAGGAGTTAATGTCCACCTCGTCGAAGTAGCGAACCCTCCCATCGATGTATTGTATTCGACCATTAAGGCTCGCAAAATACCCTAGGTGATAGATCACCAAAGTAAACAGACTAAAATCTTCTTTCCCTGTTCAAGAAAAATAACCAAATCAAAGACACGAATTCCACATTAAAGCATTTGAATTTCAGTCATTTAGATGATTACTCACCGTATTCGGGGCTATCTTCCACATTTAGAGGACGCAAATGCCACATTTTCAAAGAATGGTGATAAACCAAAAAACAGAGAGCTGAGAGAGCTAACGGCGTATATGGTGATGATCGACAATTAATTAATTAATGATATGATTTATATCCGAAACTCGAGGTGGTAGATAAAGATTTGACCTCTAGTAATGATGTATATCCGCCGTCGCCACAGATAATTAACTAATTAAAATTGGCTACTATTTAGTCACAGTTAATATATGTAGCCATATGTAATAGATTTTTATCACTCACAACCTACTATTTAGTCACACAACCTAATAACAGTGACCATATGTACTAGTTTTTAGCCACATAACTAAGTAAAAAGCGTGGCCATTGCTCACATTTAGCCCCACATAATATATAATTAATAGTTTTGTTTTTTTTTTATTTTACTAAGTAATAAAATCTACTCTTTCGTCACACAACATTTTTTAAACGTGGCCATACATTCCTTTTTGGTCACACGAATTAAAAATCATAAAAATTTTGTGGCCGTTTGGTGCATTTCGCCACTCTTTATTAAGCGTGACAAATAAGTGCCACATGTTTTTGTAAAACAGTGGCTAAAGCCACTGCATCTGATTTTTGTTGTCACATAAACAAAAAAATATGTGGCTAAAAGGGTCCAAAGGCTATATATTTGGCCATGGGTACAAAATGTGACTAAATCTAGTATTTCTTACCTGTGGCCACGTTTTTTACAAAACAGTGGCTATGCGTTTAAAAAAAACCGTGGCCAAAGCCACTTTTTGACGTAGTGGTTCAAGATATGAAAAAAAAACTGATTATTTTGGCAATACCGAATCAACTGCGGCCTAACCGAGTGTTAACGGTCTAAGCGTTTAAAGAATATTTGAGAAAATAAGAATATGGAATTAATGCATCATCATGACATCATGATGAATCATTATTAAATAAATCAATGTCAAGTCAACTCTAAAAATGCTTAACGTAACATCTGTACTTTTCTGATTATAAAACCCGACTCGTTTTGAAACCATGTGCTTTAACGATTTGTGAATTATTAAGAATCAGGAGAATTTCCGGGTACTTATAACCCAAATAATGTTTTTAAATGACTTATAATAAATTTTTCGAAATGAAATACTTAATTCAAATCTACTAGATTCAAATTGGATTACTTGAATTGAAAACAAAGCAAATCTGCGAATCGTACACGATTTCGATACGCGATTCGTCGTTTACCGGGAATCTCGAAATTTTTGTACCGTATGTCAAATTAGGCTTGATTAAAGGTCCAATGGTTAGTTATTATGTTTCGAGTCATTATACGTTTGATCGAGTCATAAATCGTTGGTGAATTGCCTAAAATCGACGCGTACGTCAAAACATACCAAAATATGTAATTTGACCTAATTTGTGCATCGTTAGGAGTTGTGTGACGTATTTATATTTGTTTTGAGTGGATTAAATGATGAATTGGATGATTTGAGTGGAAACGGGACTCGAAAATATCAAAAAATGGCAAAACGAGCACGCGAAACAAGGAATTAGTCAAGAGAACTTTCGGGGAAGCTCTAGGCGTATAGCCTCGAGCATAACCATGCTCCAAGCGATACGATTGCCACTACATTTCTAGCAAAACCCTAATTTTTCTCTACAAATACCCCATTAGCCTCCACCATCCTCATTTCTCATCCCCTCCACCTCTAAAACGGCTTATATATAAGAGCTGCTCATCATATATTCTTCATCCCATATTGCTTTTTTGAGCTAAATCTCAAGGACCTAAGCTTGTTTCACCCCATTTCATCCCTTCTTTTTGGTTTTTGGTAAGTTCCTTGCAATCCTTTGAAATTACATGTCAAGATCTGAGCTTTATCATGCATTTAGGTTAGATTAATGCCGTACATGATGTATGATGATAGATCCATGGTTTATTTGATCAAAGATTTTCAACTTTATGATGGATTAGGACTAGATCTATGACGTGCATGTTGATACTTGCTAGATCTATGTGATTCATAATCAAGATTATATATTTATGATGGATTAGGGTTAGATCTATGTCATGCATGTGGAATATTGCTAGATCTATGTGATTCATGATCAAGATTGAATCTTTATGGTAGATTAGGGTTAGATCTATGTACAATATTGCTAGATCTATGTGATTCATGATCAAGATTGCAACTTTATGCTAGATTAGGGTTAGATCAATGTCATGCATGTTGAGTATTGCTAGATCTATGTGATTCATGAATAAGATTGCATCTTTATGTTGAATTAGGGTTAGATCTTTGCCAAGCATGGTTGTTATTAGTAGATCTATGTGACACATCATCAAGAATTGATCTTATGTGGTAATATGACTAAATCTATGACGCGCATGTATCTTGATGTTAGATCTAGGGTTTCTCATGACGAAATTGTATGAAAGATTGTGTACGTTGTGATATAGCTATGTTGTAGGCCTAAATTGACTTTCATGAAGAATGTATTTATCTCTAGAACATTACGTTTTTGTCTTTAGTTTAAGATTGACCCTCATAACGTACGTATCACCATCACCAACGTGTGTCGTGTCGATTGTATCAATGTGCGTCATAAAGTGAATTCACTTATTCACTTATTCTCTATCCTCCTCTAGTTGTCAAGGTTATCTTCGGGGTTTAGCTATTTCATTAGTTGGTGTCATTGTCCATCAGTGTCTCCATTTCCAGGTGAGTATTCATAGACCCTTTTCTTTTATCATTTTGGTGTGCAAAATGTACACCTTATCAATCTCAAATATCTATTTTATTACTTTTAAATTTCATGCGAACTCTATGACTGTTATGTGTATTCTAGTATGTTGAATTGGTGTGGATTATTATTATTGTGAATAGAATCTGTTTCAATGTCAATGTCAATTTCAATGTCAATTCCAAGGCTTAATTATTAACACTAAAAAGGCTAGGTCACAATAATAGATCTATTGGTTTGGCAGCCTACCTAAGTTGACTGGTAATTAGCGTTGGGTGATTGAAAGCCTTATTTGTCAAGGGTTGGATTATGCCACATTATGTGTTCTATATCAATGCTTGTTTATCATATAAGAATATCATATCATTTGTGGATCGCATGTTTAACCTATCATAGTATATCAAACCTATGTTTACTCACCAACTATTCGTAGTTGACCTTTATTTTGTACGTGTTGTAGGTTTTGTTGCAAGATGATGATTTCATGAGGATAACACCTTAGGATGCATGCGGACTTAGTGTGACATAATCATAACCAGATAATGTGGTATTAGTATTGTTATATGATAATAGAATATTGTATTATTTGCTTGGATGATATGGTTTAATTAAGAATATCGCAACTTTCATTAGTGTTGTGTGCAACTGGACAATCATAGTGCCTCGACGTATTCCGTGTCGACACTCAAGACGATATCGTAGAGTCGGAAATAGCCTAAATGACTAGGTAGAGTCACCTCAAACTTAGCATGTTTTTTAACTTTTTTTTACTCAATGTAATTGCTAAAAATAACTCATTTAGGTCATTTTAGACAAGAAAGTGGTAGGCTTGTGTGTGTGTTTCATGGTGCAGACACATTTAAGTTGTATTCATATTGTTACAAGTATGTATTGTCGTGTATTATCTAGTATGGATAAATATCCAAGTTGAAACTGTTGGAGCTAAATCTCGGTGACTGACTCCATCAAATCTGTGTCTGCAACATTCGGTTTAAGAATCCATTGTGATTTGATTCAAAGACTGGGTTATGATGATTGAAGCTTGCAAGATTGGACCGAAGAAGTTTTCCTAAAAAGTCAACTGTTTGAGTCAACGGTCAACGTAAAAGTCAACAGAAGACCGGTTCGAGCGAGTCAAGATTCATATTAATTAAATCAACTTTGATTTAATTAATATTCATTTCATTTGTATTTTTGCTGATTTATTTGTGTTTCACTAGTTAGTGGGTTAGTGAGCACATAGGCCCTCTTTATAAATAGGAGTGATGGGCTTCATTTGTTAGATGATGACTTCTAGAGAGATGTGAGCTATTTTCTTTTAGAGAGAGAGAGAGAGAGTCTCATCTTGGGTTGGAGCTAAACCTAATGTGGTCATGGATTTTTTATAAGAGATGTGAGATTGTAAGCATTCGACTCGTTATAATCATTTGACTATCATCAATGAATCGTTTGCTTTATCATATTTCTTGTTATTTATCCTAGATTCTCATCATCTCATCTTCGCATCTCATCTTCTTCTTGTTCAAAGTTCAAATTTCTAGTGAAGATCGATCCTATCAGAAACAATAATAGTTGATAAATAGTAGCGTTGTAGAATGGAATGACAATATGAGTTGTTGTAGAATTTCAACCCGCATGGGTTTAGTTGAAATTTAATGTTTTTGAGAACCAAGTAACCACCCTTTGGGGGTGAAGTTTTAAGTATGGGGTCTTAGTACCCAATAAGCACATTCAGGTAAGTTGAAACAACTGGTCTTTGACCATAGGTACCTATGAGTAAGATGATTGGAATGTGGTTTAGGATCAAGGTGATCCTAAACGAGTAAGTGGATAATAGGTAAACCTTGTTGTGTTGAAAATGATAAATGAAGTGTGATTTAGGATCATAGTAACCCTAAATAATCAAGTTCATAATTGTTGAACCTTGTTGTGTTAATAATGAAAAATGGAGTGTGAATTAGGATCGTAGTGACCCTAAATAATCAAGTAGATAATGGTTGAATCTTGTTGGGTGTTGAAAATGACAACTAGAACGTGTTGGGATATAATGACCCTAAATACTCAAGTTGATAATTGTTAACCTTGTTTTGTTGAAAATGATAAATGGGATATGATTTAGAGTCATAGTATCCCTAAATGATCAAGTTGATAATTGTTGAGCCTTGTTATGTTGAAAATGACAAATGGAATGTAATTTAGGATCATAATGACCCTAAATAATCAAGTTGATAATTTTTAAGACTTGTTGTGTTGAAAATGGAATTTGGAATATGATTTAGGATCATAGTGACCCTAATTACTCAAGTTAATAATTATGGAACCGTGTTGTGTTGAAAATGATAAATGGAATGTGATTTAGGATCATAGTGACCCTAAATAGTCAAGTTGATAATCGATGAACCTTGTTGTGTTGATGTTGATAATTATTGTAATTTAGGATCATTGTAACCCTAATCAAGTACGCTGATAAAAGGTGCATCGTTTTATGTTATATAGATAGTTATTGTAATTTAGGATCTTATGGACCCTAACCAAGCAAATTGATAAAAGTTTTACTTTGTTGTGCATATGACGAAATTTAGAAGGTGGTCTAGATCTTAAAAACCCTAGACAAGAAAGTTGGTAAAAAGATTGGCCATATAGTAAGATTTGCATTTATGGGTCAAGAGTTTGCGTAATTAAAAGCTTGTTAAAAAGGAATTAATCGTACGTTAGAATTGGTTTCAAATACGTTGAAAGTTGTTGAAGTTGACTGTAGGTTAAAACTCAGGGTGGAGGCCAAAGATAAGTTGGAAAACCCAACATTTTGGCCAAGTCCGGATCAAGAATAAAAACTAGAAAGTTTCTGTCAACTGGGCATGGTCGCATTATGTAAGGGACCCGGTCTCAAAATTTTATTTTTTGTTTGTATTTGTTGAAGATCATATGTAGTTATGTTGTTAACATGTCATATACACTAACATGTTACTGGTGTAATATTTAACCCATGAATAAAGATGCATAGAGCTACTCTCAATGATGAAAACCTTATTAAGCAATGCATCAAAGGCATCACAATAGGTTTTAAGATCACCTTCTTTTAATGAAATAAGATTTTGTTAGAGCATGAACCTTGTGTGACCGTTACTGTTCGAATTGTCTAACAGACTAGAGTTTTAGGAGTAGTTCGTAGGGTCACAAACCGAACACTGAACTAGAGGTTTGCAGCCAAAGAACTACGGGTTTGTTATAACGAACTGGTTGGTTCGTGAGTCTCTCCAGTTCGTTGGTCACCAAGAGTATAAATAGTGTTGGTTATGTGATTCAAGCTAAGTTTTGTGACATTTATTCCAGAGTCTGTATAGATCTTGTGTCAGAGAGGAGAGGTTCTATCCAACCTCTCCCGATGCTCAAACGATGTATTCTCCTTCGGTTTTTGTAACCATTTGACAGCATTTAATGACAAAGGTTATGTCTCTATCTTTTATCAACCTAGAAATGATCCGTTAGCTGCTTTTTCATCTGTTATCAGAGCTGTTGGCTCTTTCTATGGTCCGATCTAACCGGTTTTGTTCGTTTTGAGATGTTAAACGAGTGTTAGATCTGCTTTTTCACATTTTCGTTCAGCTTTTGCTCAATCGAACATTCTTGTATCATCTTTGCATCTAACAAAAGTGTTTGAGTGAAGAAATTCGATCAAAATCTGAATCTGGAGTGTTTTTCCTAAAAATTCAGTTCGAGTTCGTTGGTGTGTCTGCAGGTTCGTTAGATAACTGCCACGAACTGCCACTTCGTTCTGTGTTCGTTTCTAGGTGTGTTTGCTCCCTTGTTCGTCATCCAGTTCGTTTCTAGGTTCGCATACATGTTCGTGGTTGGGTTCGTTACTTGGGTTCGTTAATCAGTTCGTTTGGAAGTTCATTGGTTCGTTAGTAATTGTTATGAACTTTCGTTGATTTGATTTTTGCAAACTCTAAGTTTGTTTCTCGAATCTTCACTCAATGTACTGGAATTTTATCATTTTCCGAATGAACTGTGGGATATTTTCAAGAACGAACTAAGAGAGTTCTTTGTTACTGGTTTGTCCGTAACTGTCGCGAACTGCGAGTTCGTTTCTCAATTCGCAGACCCTTCAATGAAGAAGTTCGTTGGGCATTTCAAGGGGAATTCAAAGAGCAAATCAATTATCGGGTTTACCCGTTATTCGATTACTGTGGATTGACATGTGTTTAGAATTTAAGAAAAAAATATTAAAAAAACAAACAAATTCCAAATTCTGGTTCTTTTCCCGAGTTAGTCATAAAAATTCAAGAAACGTGTTTGTGGGTAGTAATTGTTTTTTATGATGGACAGAGATTCAAGAACACGAGTTTCTGATGATGGGCATACATTTAGAGACGGGAAAGTGATTACTTTAGACGAATGTCGTCTTTCCATAAATTGAAGAAATTTAAAGATTCCATTGCGGGCCACTTGAGTTTTAATTCCACTTAAAGGATTTATTCATGCGGGATTGGAATCAAGATTTGAATATATCACTTCTTTAGGGGAAGTTGGGAATAGTTGAAGTGTCCTGTTTCATAATTGAAAAAGTGAATATTCCAAAGGAATCAGTTCAGGGTTGACGGTAATTTATGATCTTCGTGAAGGTGTTTTATGTTCTGATGTTTGTGTGAAGGAATGTGTTCAAGATTTTTGTATTATGGTTTGGAACTCTCTATCATATGCCTAATACTTTGTTGAGTCGTATGTCGACGAAAGGTTCTTTGACTGTTGAAACATTAGGATGGATTTATTCTGAGGGGGAATTTCCGTGATTGAAGATTTTTAATATGTTGGTTTTCATGAAGCTCAGAGCGTATTATGAATCGTGAAGATTAAGAGTTTACGTCTTTATGCAGTATTGTTCAAAAGGTCCAACGATTACCAAGACAGCTGATCACGTGAACTGTTATCTTCGGATATGTTCTGAAGCAAGGGGGAACTTATTGGTTGTGGTGATTGTCCAAGAATGCGAGTTGTGCACTGTATTCCTGAAGTTTCAGTCAAGGGGAGTTTGCTAAAGATAGAGACGTCTGTAGCAAGCTGACTGAAGATTACTAGAAGATCAAGATTTGCATCCGACAGTAACGTCTAAGGGGGAATTTGTTAGAGCATGAACCTTGTGTTGCCGTTACTGTTCTAATTGTCTAACAGACTGGAGTTTTAGGATAAGTTCGTAGGGTTATGAAGTAGGTCACGAACCGAACAACGAACTGGAGGTTTGCAACCAACGAACTACGAGTTCATTATAACGAACTAACCGGTTCGTGAGTCTCTCCAGTTCGTTGGTCAGCAAGAGTTTAAATAGTGTCGGTTACGTGATTCAAGCTAAGTTTTATGTCATTTGTTCCAGAGTCTGTATGGATCTTGTGTCAGAGAGGAGAGGTTCTGTCCAACCTGTCCCGGTGCTTAAACGATGTATTCTCCTTCGGTTTTTGTAACTATTCGACACCATTTAATGACAAAGCTTCCGTCTCTATCTTTTATCAACCTATAGAAACGATCAGTTAACTGCTTTTTCAGATTTTCCAAAGAATTATCAAGAAAATAATTGGCAAACCTATGTTCAGTCATTTGTTTGTAAATAGGACATGTAAGGCCATGTAACTCTGAGCCAACTCTTCGAGTGTTTATTGAATCGTAGTGACTGAGATTGTAATGTTGCATTCGATGAACGAATATCGTCCACTAAAGAGTTCAGTTGATCCATCAATGAATTCAATTTATGAAGGGATTTATCATGATCCTTCACCATCTTCTCGAATTCCTGATTTCTCGTGCTGGTCACCATTGAATCGTTGAAGAAATTGAAATATTGGTTTCCCGAATTGTATTATGATAGGACCGAGATAACCGAAACAAGAACTTTGACTACCGTCGATCAATAGAATATCGGAGGTCGTTCGAAGAATCGAATGACTTGGATACCATTGTTAGCTTTTAGTTAGAGAGAGAAATTAAGAAAAAATGAATTCTCCAACCAAAAGCTGTTAATTTAATATATTAATGAACTATTTAACTAACAAATCCTTAGTTAGTTTAATCTTACAATTACAGCTCAATCTATCATGAAATGTCACAAAAGACCCCAACTAACAATGAATAGATAAACAACTATTATCAAGTGACACTTTTAGTCCTTCATCCTTAGCATTCATAACATGATTGGAGCACATGATTGTCAGATCTAGCATTTGATGGACCGTTAGTTGTTCTAGGACAAGAGATTAGTAGGCTTTGTGATAAGGCTAGGACTACTTATTGATCGAGTACACTTTGTTACTCATTTGGTTGATGCAAAGATGTGAAAGTGGTGGATAATTGGAGCATATTTATCAGTTTTATGGTTGGTGAAATTTGTTCTTGAAATAAACACTGTTTCCCTTTCTTCTCCGGCGAGGTTCACCACTCGCTCGCATCTCGTCGCCGCCATCTTCCCTTTCCTGCCTCACCGTTGTTTCCCTTTCTTCTCGATGCCACCCGCAACCACCGCCCCTACTCCGTCCTCCTCGTCCTCCACATCCCTGTTCTGCCCTCCGGCAAACGCAACCACCGCCGCTGCTCCAGTGAGGTACACCACAACACACCACATCCTTCCTTCGCTCGCTCTCGCCTCCGTCCCTCCTCCTCCTCGGCGGCGCCGTACCACCCTGCCCCAACGGTCTGCCTGTGTTTGGTACGCTGACGCTGTACCAACCCTGGAACGCCGGAACTCGGTACGCCGAGTCTTGGTACGCCGGCTGCTGGTCCGTCGATTCTGGTTCGCCGGTCTGTAGGCTGCTTCGGCGGTCCCGTGCTCTTCTCCCGATCCTCTCCTGTTCTGAACCCCCCCCCCCCCACTATCGCCCGAACTCTCTCCGAGCCCTTCTCTCCCAAACCTTGTCCGAAACCTACCCGAACACCCGGTTCGTGCCCCTTCGGCTCCGCTCTGTCCGGCCCTTGCCCGGTGGACGTGTGTAGCCGGTGGGGGGTGATGTAATTTCCCTTGTTGGGGGTCGGGGTTTGCCAACCTTCTGTTGGTTTTTCTGGTGTGCTCTCCTATCACTCTGTTCCTCCTCGCGTTTCAGCTCGAACCGCGTGTTTCTATGGCATCCACCTCGGTGCCATCTAGGGGTTCCGTTCAGTGTCCCTTACGATCCTTCCATTGTTGCCCCGACAGTGTCATTAGTTCCAAAGGGATTTCCCGCCTCATCTCGCACCTCAAAACATTTCATATTTTGTCTGATGAGCGCCGGGACACCATTCGGAATGCGCTGGCGTCTGATGTCGGGACCTTTTCTGTTATGGATTGTGCTCTAAAAGGCTGTGGCTACTAAATGTGCGGGCGGTGCTTGCAAATTAATGCCTTGAGCCATGGGTGCCACCACCCTGACGAGGTTGTCCGATTGGTTGCCTCTGGTGATGGCATCGTTTGCCACATCTTGGGGATCCCCAGACCGTCTCCCCCTGTTACTGTACCTACTGCCCCATGTTCGTATCTGCTGGACGGGGGGCTGCTTGATCGAGTCTTTAGGGCCCGCGTTTCTACTGTCAAGAGCATGCCCCAAAGCTATCAGTTAGCCTTCTCCCAGGCGTTTAAATCGGCCCTTCTTCGTGTGGCGGCCCACCCTGGTTCTGATGATGCCTGGGTTAGGCTGCTCCTTTTCCCTCGGTGCACTTTGCAGGTCTCAGACCCCAGAACCGGCATGATTGCCGCTCCGGGAACCGGAAAGCTCTACAGAGCCGGTCCATCATGACATCCTTGGCGGCTTGGGGACGAGATGAGGGTTTTGAACAATTGGTTAAGGGGATCCTTGACAATCCTGGGGGGGGGGGTGCTAAGGGGTCCTCCGGTGCGGTTCCCGACGTTGAGGAGGACATGTGGCGCCTAACGTGAAGCGATGCATCCGGAAAATCGTTGATGGTCACTGCGGCCGTGAATGTGTTATCTTCCGTCGCCGTCCATGCCCTCCGCTCCCTTCTCCGAGCCTCCGCTTGTCACATGTGGTGAACGGGTCCTTGAATGTATAAAATCCTTTCCCAAAGGGACGTCGTGTGGGAGGGATGGACTGCGTGCCCAGCACATCATGGACAGCCTGTCTGGGGAGGGGTCCGCTACTGCCCGGGACCTCCTGGATGCTATTACCACGATCGTTAATCTTTGGTTGGGGGAGGTGCCCGGTCGGCTTGGTTGAAATCGTCACTTCGGCCCCTCTGACGCCGCTACTTAAGCCTGATAATGGGATTCGTCCTATCGCCATTGGCACCATCTGGAGGTGGTTGGTCGCCAAGGTTGCAATGCAAGGGGTTTGCAAAGAAATGACCAAATACCTTGGTGATTTCCAGTTTAGGGTTGGTGTGTCGAGTGGCGCCGAAGCCATTCTCCATAGTGTTAACTGCCTGGTGGGGGAACGGCATCTCGATGGGTCCCTCGTCATGCTCATAGTCGATTTCTCCAATGCGTTTAACCTGGTCGATCGTTCGTCCTTACTTCGTGAGGTCAGGCTCAAGTGCCCGTCCATTTCGCCTTGGGTTGATTTCTTATACGGCCAACTAGCTCGCTTATACCTGGGGGATGATCATATCTGGGCCACTACTGGGCTCCAACAGGGTGACCCTTTGGGGCCCCTCCTGTTTGCCCTTGTCCTTCATCCGCTTGTACATCACATCTGTGACCATTGTCATCTGCTGCTCCATGCTTGGTACCTTGACGATGGTACGGTTATCGGGGATACTAGGGAGGTTACTAAGGCCCTCAGGATCATTAATGAGATGGGCCCTCCATTGGGATTGGCTCTTAATATTCGGAAGACGGAACTCTTTTGGCCATCCTGTGATGGTGGGAAAGTTCGACCGGGCTTCTTCCCTGCTGACATTAGCAGACCCACCAGGGGGTGAAGCTCCTTGGGGGGGGGGGGGGGCTGTTAGTTGTGATAGCCAGTTTATTCAGGGTTTGGCCGCGAGGAGGGCTTCCAATGCTGCTGATCTTATGCGCCTCCTCCCTGCGCTTGACGACCCGCAGTGCAAACTACTTCTGCTTCGTTCGTGCATGGGCATCGCCAAGCTTCTTTTTGGCCTAAGAACATGTCCCCCGTTCATATGGTGGCGGCGGTGGTTGGTTTTGATAAGGATTTACGTTCGGCCATTGAGGATATTGTCGTGTGTGGGGGTCCCTTCTTTGGGGACTTGCAATGGCGACTTGCTTCTTTACTGTGACAATCCGTATTTTTAATGTCCTTTCCTGACATTAACTGAAGGAAAACTGTATTAGATGTTGTGTGAACATTTATGTCTTGATTGTTTTGACTTTAACAAATTAGGGTTTTATGTAATCATCACGATACGAGCATGCCCATAAGTCTGAACGTTTGATATTTCTATGATTTCATCTTATGTGGGTTTAATCTATGATTTTATGTGAACCTAAAAGAAATAATTACGAGTTATTATTTATCATCTTATGTGGTTATCTTGGGTTTATATCCTTAGAAACGTCAAGCGTTAATCATGTAGTGATTTATATTAGTTTTGTCGCCGTCTAAGTTAGCCCCGTTAACCTCGTTAGCTCAACCTCTTTAGTCTAAACTTTGAGGGGTAAACCTTGAAAGTTTCTAAACTTGATTTCTATACATCTAAACCCACAAGGGTTAACTCAGAAATTGGTCAAACTTAGTGTCAATAATGTAAACTCTTCGAGGGACTAATTATGTAATTAATCAATATTTGAATACTGATGACCGGTTACGTAATTTCAAAGGACCCGATGATCGGAAACCGATCATCATCATCATCCATCGGTTTCTAGTGTGTGTGCCATCAATGATATGGGTTATTATTGCATCAAACTCACAAACACAACACCCTCTCAACTCTCGCAATCCTCCCATCTCGTTCCAGTTTTTCCGGCGACACAAAAACCACCAAGAACCACCACTGGCCGCCACTGACACACCACCATTCAATCACTGATTGGACTTCGTACACCACCGTGAGAAAGCCACGAACTGTTGTGAAGCAACTGGTTCAAGTTTGGAGTTCGAAGTTTCAGGTTCATTTTCGGCATGAAATCACGTCAACCTCTCATCTCCGACTCAAGGTAATTATTCCTTAGTGTTAATCGCATACTTTTGAGCGTCTCGTATCAAGTTTCGCGTTTTTCCGGTGACCGGAATAAAACTCCGATCACCGGAGTTCTAAGGAAGAAGAAAGGGGCATTGCGACCGGACTAGATAAAAATATCTTGGATCTGATTTATAACAAAAATGCGTCGCTAGCACAGTGGCTAAGGGGCGCGCCTGAGATCCCTATGGTCACGGGTTCGAAACCCAGCCCCTGCATTTCTTTTTCTGTTTTGTCTGGCCGTTGCTACTAAATAAAATCATTTCTGTCCACTGGATGTTTTCGATTCGGAGACTTGTCCCAATGGTTTGTTTGTTGTGTTGTGTGTGAGAGGTTGGGGTTCGATCCCGGTCAACCTCTGTATCTCCATTTTATTTTTATTTCGCAAATTTTATGCATTTGGTCAGCCAAAACTCGTTTAAAACCGTTTTTTAGGAATGTTTAAACCCGTAAAATGTATTTTTGACCATTAAACGCGTAAACTTTGACATTTTAAATTAAAAGTATAGTTTTAATAAACTTTTATATCTATTAACTCAAAAATCATGGTTTCACATAAAAGGTAAAATATATATATTTTTTGTAATTTTGTATATGACCATATATCGTTGATTTCTTGAAACGATTAGATATTTTATGGAAACTTTTAAATATGTATCTTGTTTTGTGAACTCGTTATTTACATCATTTACGCGTTTGGTTTATATATATTATATATATATATTCGTTTTGCATCTTTTACCTTAGAAAATATATATTATCGATATATTATATTTTTGCATCATTTCGATAATCACTCAGATTCAGCAAACGTGTCATCCTCGATTTTCTCTGGACTTCACGATCATTCGTTTTCATCGTTTACGTTAGACTTAGTCGTTTTCGACTGAACACACACTTATATCATTATGCTCGTTAGGTGTTTGGTAGAAGTGTAACACCCGTATACAATTTGATGCCAAACATAATCCTTTACTTCGTTAAAAAATCGGTCCTAGAAATTTTTTTTTTAAACAAAGTGTATTGTTTGCTAACCATGTACCACCATCATCGTGGTTCTACATTTACAAAATACACCCATATTGAGTTTGACATTCAAAAATGATCATAAACTTATTACATAAGTTCTTTTCACCAAAATACATGACGGGTCGTTCGTTCTTGACGTGATCGGTTCTTCGAAGTCTTGATTAGCATCCTTCAAACTTTCTCTTTACCTACAATTCACTCACTTTCTATAATGAGTTTCTATTGCATAAACATGTATATACATCATTAACAATGATAAACAACAATTAAATTCAGAATAGGCTTCCTAGGCGTATCGCCTAGATCTCCATAATTTCCAAGCGATACACCTGGAATTTTAGGCGTATCGCCTCCTAATTGTCTTGCTCCAAGCGATACGCTTGGAGCCACATTTCCAGGGATTTGGCTGAATTTCCCCAGTTTTATACTTAGAATATTTTTGACAGTTTTTCACAACTTTTGTCAAATTCATCCAAGTTCATAGAGAACTTCTCCCAGCCATTCTAGGCCTTCAAAACAATATTTTAAGCATTTTTATGAGGAAAAATACATACCTTAGTCATGGTTACAATACAATAACCAACCCCGTTAAGGGTTTTTCCTTGAGCCAACCCAAAAAGTTATGAACCAAATAAGGTCTACTACATGTATTTTGCAATTAAATTCAAGTATGCAAGCATTTGGCATAAACATGATTGTATGAACACACCTTGATTGGTTTTATACATCTATTATGGGTCAAGTTCTTTACATTACCATTTTACTTGAGTTTTTAGACCCAAGTCACATGATTGCATTTTCATTAATCCGCTTGTCATTGGGTTGCATAACCATTGTAGTTAATGTCTAAATGACCCATTTCATTCATTTAACCCATTAAGACGGGTCCTTGCCTTTGGTACTCCCCAATGCTCCGTTTGACCACATCTAGGCCATTAGAATCTATGGTTCTATAAACCATTTGTGATCCTCCTTTCCTTGTTATGTGGCATGGGCTCTATA
The DNA here is from genome assembly GCA_039602395.1 of Deinandra increscens subsp. villosa. Taxonomy (NCBI): domain Eukaryota; kingdom Viridiplantae; phylum Streptophyta; class Magnoliopsida; order Asterales; family Asteraceae; genus Deinandra; species Deinandra increscens. Next base: position 21,281 of record JBCNJP010006707.1, on the reverse strand, counting down.
AGCCCATTTTCGCTCATCGTAACTTGTTATTCACTTATTGATTCCTCAAAATCTTACCTTTGGTCGAATTTAGTCATTGGACAACGCTTGGCAATTGGGCTTCATGGTTCCTAGAACCATTCATCACCCATTTAGTATAACTCATAGATCATTCTATTTGTAGGCAATTTACACATTTTTATATCTACTACTTGTAACATGAACAATGTTACACATAAAACTGGTTCCTACAAACCATTATCAATCCATTACACATTAACATATGGCCAAGGTTCCTATGAACCAATTAGCTAACAATTATCATTTTAGTACATGATTATGGTTCCCATGAATCATTTAACAATATATCATCACATTAACATGTGACTATGGCTCTTATGAACCATCTAGTACTTATGTAAAGTTTACATACCAGATTCAACATTACACATCTAAGATGTCATAATCTAATCTCGTTTCGTTTCATCTTCAATCAGTTAGAGCTTAACTCTAGTTGTTAGACTTAATAGTTTTAATTAACTTTACGGATCTCCTCATTAGGCAAGCCAATCGCTTTACTTGACAATTTGCATTTCAATTGACTATAGTAACTATGAGTCGTTAACTAAATATGTAACATAGCATAGATGTTACCTCGAGAGCTTTAACCATTTCTACCCGGTTTCCGTTTGCTCCTTCCACTTGGTCACCTACTAAGGTTATCACCCATATTAGATTTATATCACAATTTATCAATATACAAGCAATTCAACTTGTTCGCTCTTACTAGCTTTTAGAAACATAAATTCCTGTGTAACATTTTTCAGCAATTCTGCAGTAACAGACCATTTTGACCATTTTATAAATTTTCCAGCATTCCATGTTCAAATATGGAACATAGAAGACTGAAAGACCTTTCCAGGCATGTATGGTACACCTTCTAACGATTTTTCTATGATTTTATGTAATTTTTCTAAAAACAGGACAGCAACTTTATTAGTTTCCAAACAACATGCTGAGTAATCTGCATAGCTGCGGAATTCATCATTTTTGACCCACTTATCATACGAATCAGCTTCAGATTTATAAAAGTGAGCTGAATTCGTCTCAAAGACCTTTCCAACCATATAAGGCACACCCTCATTGGATGCTCGAGTAATTTACTACGGATTTTTAAAACAGGGCAAAAAACTGACTTTTAATCACAGCAACTTGTTTTGCTTTTCATTAAAAAAAAACTCACTTAGACATTTTATCAAACACCTTGTGTGCATACATATATGCACACAAATATCCCCATCCCTTGAATCTCAAATTAACCATTTAACATAGCGTTGGTGAATTTCATCACCAACCCATCATCAATTCATCATATAATACCATATTCAAGCAAGAATTTATCTAATGTAAGCAATTTCGCCACTCTCTTAAGTGGTCATCTAGCATGGAGGTTAAAGTATGAGAATTTGGTGACTACTTCACCAATTGCTACTCAAGATAGAAATTTATGCAACATATAAGGTTTCTAACATCATGAGATTCATATTACATCAAAAGTTTGCAGATTTGAACCCCTAATTTTCGAGATCTACACATGCAACTCATGGGGGTTTTACTTACTTGAGCCAATGATGAGCTTAGGAGTGATTAAAAACTTCTAATTCCAAGTTTGTACATGAATATCGCAGCCCCTCATCTTGATTTGCAGCTCACGAATTTTCTAGGGTGGAGAGGGGTGTTTCACGCACACAGGGAGGAGATGTCGATCTCCTCCTTTTTCCCAGCTCTCTTCATAACATGAGTTTAGCCTAATGGCAACTCTAGTCCCCCAAAATTCAGCTTTTTAAACAACAATGACATATTTTATAAAATAAGCCCACGTAATTTCACAAAACACATAAATATAACAAAGTTAGGGTTTTTAATGTTCCATGTTACATATTTTAACATGTAAATTAAAAGATGTATCCGATTTATGAACCGGGATGTTACAAATCTACCCCCGTTAAAAAGGTTTCATCCCCGAAACCCATTCCAAGTCTTAGTCACCTAAGGACATTACCATAGCCTTTATAAAGACTACGGTTACACATGTAACCTTATATTTCATGGTTATCCGTATGAATCACACTGTGTTCACATTCAGACACACATATAAATATGTATCCAATATGTTCCGATTTCTATTTAGCCTTCGCTACGGACCACTCTATGTCCGTATTTTATGGCCATTTTATGGTCACTCTCAATGTCCCTTGTAATTCCGGGAACTTTACCAAGCGGGTTTGAGTTGTTACATTTATCAACTCCGAATTAGTCATCATACGACAAAATTTTATTTATTTATTTATTTTTGCTTTTACTCGCCCCGTAGGATAGTACTTGAATTATAACTTTTGTTATCCCTTATCTTCCCCATTTTACGCATTCAGGGGTTCAGAGTTTACAACTCCACGTGTCATTTAGGGTCAAGGTTCTAATGACCAATGTCATAACCTTATTGATCAAAATTCAAAATTTCAAATAATTACCCTCTCCGTAAGAGGTTCAAACATTAATGTAATAACATTCGTACCTTAGTGTCATCACGATCTGCATATATAGTTTTCTTGCTCATGTTTACCTTGACGATAATCCTAATCGGAATCTCGCCCTCCGGCTTTCCTGCTAGTTGTGTCCTTGCACAGTCTTACTGTACCTACACATATTTAGCAGTATAACAATATTTGCAAGTGTTTAGCATATCACTTGCCTTTTACATTTCACATTCGATAATGTAGTATATTTGTATTGGATGGTTCCTATGACTCTAAAAGCCATATATACCATCCCATAACCCTTTTTAGGATTACATCATTCCGTCTATTACCTTTCGACGTGTCATACATTGATCAATTCTTGGCTTATATACTAGCCTTTAACACTTACCACATCAATTATGATTCCTTTGAATCATTTGCACATCAATATATACGTTTTAATTAAGCCATGGCTCCTAAGAGTCATTTAGCTACTTCATATCAATATGACGTTTAGCAAGACCTTATTCGTCTTGCCTTATCGCTATTGACACAATTCCCATGAATTGTTTATCATTCGTTTACCTATTAATCTGTGGTTATGGTTCCTATGAACCATTTATTATTCATTTGGAACGTTGGCATATTAACATATTTTTATGTTGCCATGGTTCCTTTGAACCATTTAGATAGCAATTAATAAATAATCAACATTATGATCTCTAAGGATCATTTCTAAACAATTTTAATGTATTGACACGGTTCTTACTAACCCTTAATCAATCACATAAACGTTTAGTACATAGTTGTGGTTCTTACAAACCTTTACTCGTTCACGTTGCATTTCAACATGTATTTGGAAAAATTTTGAGGATACTTACTTGCATAGCAATCCTCTTGCGTGTTCGGGAACGATCGCTTTCAGCGTCCTCCCTACTTTCATAATCATCTATGTTTGTGAGTCTCACCCATGAAGTTGGGTCAATCACCCAACTAACAGCTTCAATTCCCTATTAGTTATACGAAACTTACATGGGAATCAACATGACTCAACAGCATGAGTTTTTACTGCGTTTAAACAAGGTTACTTCTCACCTTTTGTTAAACGTCTAGTCATTTCATAGGGTTACGGGTTTTCTAGCATATGCAGTAACCCGTTTCTCCCTATTCTTATTTTCCATTTCATATATATATATTTTTTTTATCAATGCTAGACTTGGGTTTATCTCGAGTCACTTTAAAGTCAACCACATTATATATAAATTCGATATCTTTTAACCATTTATGATATCACATAATAAACATGATTCAACCGTCTTAACGGTTTTGTCAATTAAAACATATGACCATTTCGACTCACTAGTTATATGGTTATTCGTTAACCTTTCGTTTATGACAATTCCATATAAGGTTCAACCTTTGTACATCCAAGGACATCCCAAATGTAACCTTGTTTTAAATTATTGGCTTCACGACCCCCTCTTGGGTTGTTCTTCACCAATTATCACATTCATTACATTGGTTTCACGGCTCCTACAGAGTCGTTCTTCACCAATTACAATTTCATTATATTGGCTTCATGGCTCCTACAGAGTCGTTCTTCACCAAATTTCCATTTCATTTATATTTCAATTTCAATTTCAAATTATAACCTCATGGGTCCAGACTCTTATTTTGACCCGATTTAGACACATGTATATGCATCACCATTTATCAAAATGTAATCAGGTTGGGTAGTCCCACCTGGTTGTACCTTAGCACGTGCCCATTATGCATTCGAGTCCTAGCCCAATGAATTTTGGAGCCGTATGTGTCATCATCCATCCACTTGCTTGGGTACAATTTTCCTGCAAAATCAACGTGTCACATTTGACAACTTTTAGGGTTTTCCTTACCTATAGTAAGGTTACCCCACAAGAATATAAATATTCACGCGTTTCAAGATATAACATTACACAACTATTTGTCACACTGCTATCTTGTTACCTTGAGAAATTTTCATCTCATTTATGATCTATGGTTCCGATGAATCATATACGATCAAATACCACATGATACATGGTGGTGGCTCCATTGAACCCTTTTTACCCATTGTATCATGCTTAACAATTATATGGTTATTTCAAGACAAAACATGATCCTAACATAGTAGGATTTAAGAATTACCTATCAATTTCAGGTTCCTTTGCCCTTGGCAAGGTTTTCTAAGTTTTATTGATCATGGCCAATAACTTTCCACAGGTTTATACGAGGTTTCTCGCCTAGGCTTTACCCCATTTCTACCCGTCTTATCGATACTTGGGCTCTCAGAGCCTCCCTTCTTTGTTCCACTGTAGCATCACCGCCATCATGGTCGGTTACTGATCTACAGAGTTAAAATTTTCATTAGCTTGCAACTTTTATTTACCCTTGCCCGCAACAAGGTTTTTATACATTATATTGGTCGTGGCCAATATCCTCTCAAAGATTTATACGAGGTTTCTAGCGTTAGCATTACCCCGTTTTTTACCTGGGATACTTCACTCACGCATGCATTATATTGGTTATGGCCAATATCCTCCCACAGGTTTATACGAGGTTTCTAGCCTTAGCATTACCCCGTTTCTACCTGGGACACTTCACTCACGCACTTCCCGGTTCAGGTGTGAAAACACCTCCCCGTGCTTTTCCCCGAGTGATAGCTAATAGCTCTGCCTTTACCGGCATAGAGGAACAATTATTCCTATTAAACACAGATATCAACAATCAATTTATGGTTATGTACCTTACCCGGACGCTTCATGAAGCTCGAACCGATCACTTTTCCCGTTCCCCTGAGCTCAAGGTTTGAGTTCAAGTACTCCCCGAGTACTTAATTCTCTCAAACCATGGCTCTGATACCAAATTGTAACACCCGTATACAATTTGATGCCATACATAATCCTTTACTTCATTAAAAAATCGGTCCCAGAATTTTTTGTTTTTAAACAAAGCGTATTGTTTGCTAACCATATACCACCATCATTGTGGTTCTACATTTACAAAATACACCCATATTGATTTTGACATTCAAAAATGATCATAAACTTATTACATAAGTTTTTTTCACCAAAATACATGACGGGTCGTCCGTTCTTGACGTGATCGGTTCTTCGAAGTCTTGATTAGCATCCTTCAAACTTTCTCTTTACTTGCAATTCACTCACTTTCAATAGTGAGTTTCTATTGCATAAACATGTATATACATCATTAACAATGATAAACAACAATTAAATTCAGAAAAGGCTTCCTAGGCGTATTGCCTAGATCTCCATAATTTCCAAGCGATACGCCTGGAATTTTAGGCGTATCGCCTCCTCTCCAAGCGATACGTTTGGAGCCACATTTCCAGGGATTTGGCCGAATTTGCCCAGTTTTATACTTAGAATATTTTTGACAGTTTTTCACAACTTTTGTCAAATTCATCCAAGTTCATAGAGAACTTCTCCCAGCCATTCTAGGCCTTCAAACACTATTTTAAGCATTTTTATGAGAAAAAATACATACCTTAGTCATGGTTACAATACAATAACCAACCCCGGGTCCACCCGACCCGTTTGACCCGTTAAGGATTTTTCCTTGTGCCAACCCAAAAAGTTATGAACCAAATAAGGTCTACTACATGTATTTTGCAATTAAATTCAATTATGCAAGCATTTGGCATAAACATGATTGTATGAACACACCTTGATTGGTTTTATACATCTATTATGGGTCAAGTTCTTTACATTACCATTTTACGTGAGTTTTTAAACCCAAGTCACATGATTGCATTCTCATTAATCCGCTTGTCATTGGGTTGCATAACCATTGTAGTTAATGTCCAAATGACCCATTTCATTCGTTTGACCCGTTAAGACGGGTCCTTGCCTTTGGTACTCCCCAATGCTCCGTTTGACCACATCTAGGCCATTAGGATCTATGGTTCTATAAACCATTATGATCCTTCTTTCCTTGTTACGTGGTATGGGCTCTATAAGCCCATTTTCGCTCATCGTAACTTGTTATTCACTTATTGATTCCTCCGAATCTTACCTTTGGTCGAATTTAGTCAATGGAGAACCCTTGGCAATTGGGCTTCATGGTTCCTAGAACCATTCGTCACCCATTTAGTATTACTCATAGATCATTCTATTTGTAGGCAATTTACACATTTTTATATCTACTACTTGTAACATGAACAATGTTACACATAAAACTAGTTCCTACAAACCATTATCAATCCATTACACATTAACATATGGCCAAGGTTCCTATGAACCAATTAGGTAACAATTATCATTTTAGTACATTATTATGGTTCCCATGAACCATTTAACAATCTATCATCACATTAACATGTGACTATGGCTCTTATGAACCATCTAGTACTTATGTAAAGTTTACATACGAGATTCAACATTACACATCTAAGATGTCATAATATAACCTCGTTTCATTTCATCTTCAATCACTTAGAGCTTAACTCTAGTTGTTAGACTTCACAGTTTTAATTAACTTTACGGATCGCCTCGTTAGGCAAGCCAATCGCTTTACTTGACAATTTGCATTTCAATTGACTATAGTAACTATGAGTCGTTAACTAAATATGTACCATAGCATAGATGTTACCTCGAGAGCTTTAACCATTCCTACCCGGTTTTCGATTGCTCCTTCCACTTGGTCACCTACTAAGGTTAGCACCCATATTAGATTTATATCACAATTTATCAATATACAAGCAATTCAAATTGTTCGCTCTTTGTCACACCCCGGTCAACGGTTTGGGTGTGAGCGAGACGGAATCATAGTCGCAGATATACAGAACAACTTCTACTAAATTCAAACGTCATTAAAACATAATACCATTCATGTTGCAGCGGAAAGATGTGGTCAAATGATATTGTATTACATTTGAATAAAAGTCTTAGTTTGATATTGAAATCATAAAGCAGTTTATTTAAGATTGGTCAGGACTACGACTCCGGTAAAGCAGGGTCGAAAGTTACAGTGAAGCCCCATTTGCATGTCTTCCATGATAAGCTTAGATACCTGAGAAATCATGAGTTTAAAAAGGTCAACATAAAGTTGGTGAGGTTCACAGGTTTATGATTCTATGGTAAGTTTGTAAAAACAGTTTACAGTATGTTGGCAAGACAGTTTACGGTATACTTAAATGTTACGTTGATTTACTGTCGTGGTTGTAAGATCTCCCATGAACCTCAAATTCGAATACTAACGGATTACCCACTCATGGCATTCTATCCCAAGAATACCGAACAGAGCATAATAACTGACGTGTACCCCTTGACAATGTACGAAGTCAGGATTGGAGCTACCAATCTAGGTAGGGTTGTCAACCCAAATAGATCTATTCACTAGTTATTGTTTCGAGCAGAACTAATCGAATTCAATTAATAGTGGGATTTCAGTTGTACTAATGTTTATAACGATAAAGTACCATTTGTTTGGGATAGGGAAGGGAACATGTAGTCAAACGGCTAACATGTAAACCATAACATTAAGTAAAAAGCATTTTATCAGTTCATGATTTCTCCCCCATAAGTGTAAATCAGTTGTAAAGAAAAGGGGTCGTGAAACTCACTTGATTTAGTGATGATGATGGATTACCGAGTGGCAACTAGCAAGTAAAGTCCTAATAAAACATAAGACAATATGCATAAGGGTCAACATAATCATTTGAGTAACGAACGTTACCCAAATGATACCGGTCAAGTCTTGACGTATAATTCCGTTTGTAGCGTTTGAAAACCCGTTAGTTATTCAGTTTAAAATCAGTAAATGCTAATGTTCACGTATGAAGGCATTTATTTCAATTGAATACAAGAAATGAACATGCGATAACGTATCATGAAGCCCAGTTCAATCAAAGTGTTGAATATTGTTTTAAATAATAATATTTATTATTATTTTTAAGTTCGCTCGATCGATTGAATAATTGATCGTGTTAAGTTATAATATATATAACTAGGGTTCACAATTATTGTCTAGATAATTATTTAACTTGTCGGAATAACTTTATTAAATTATTACAAGTTAGAGATTAAATGATTAAACACAAGTTTAGCAAAACATTAAAGTTTATTTAAAATTTAAACTTATGTTAAGATAATTAGGGTTTCCATGTTAATATAAATATAATTATTATTAAAATAATTATCTTTAACAATCATGATGAGTTTAACTCAATTTAGGGTTTCTAAGCTCCTACGGATAATTATTTGTTGGAAATAATTATTTACGTTTCGTTACGACGTAAAACGTCTTTAAAACGTTTAAATATTTCGTTTCAATTTCAAACGTTTAAACATAAAACATTTGATCCGGTTAAAGTGTTTTGATTATTTTGATTTATCAAAATGTTTAAAATATACTTTTCATAATTTCTATAAGTCTTTTGATTTTATCTTTATAAAGTCATTTTTAAATAACTTTATTTATCAAATAAAGTTAGGGTTTTTAATAAAAGACTTTTTATAGAAATTCACCAACAAAATGTTTCCATTTTTTGGTATATAATCCAAAGTTTATACATTTTTGTCAAATGACCAAAAATATGATATTTTACCATTTGAACATAAAATATATGTATATATATATATTTTATTTTTATAAAATCTAAACAAGACTTTTAAGTCTTTTGTTTTTAGAATTTATATTTTTATAAAATGTGATCATTTTATATATCAACTCTTATGGTGACATTTTTATAGTTTAAATATCCAATTATTTTCATAAAGTTACTAACCTCAATATTTTTCCATAAAATTCATTTAAATGGTGTTATGTTATCACTTTATGTCCAACATTTTTATATAATCTTCCTAATGTCCAACTAGTCCAAATGTGTCACTAAAGACTATTTTCAGTTCATTGTAATTGTCATTAGTAATATATTAGTCCACAAACATGTTGATTAATCACTAAAATCACAAACCATAATTCTAGTAAGTTTCAAAATATTAACACATGATGATAACAATACTTATCATTTTATAACATTTTAACATATGATAACATCATCATTTAACTATGTTAACATATAATTATCATAAAATCATGCTAGTATAACATAAAATCACCAACCAAAATCCACATTTTCAAACCTTACAACATTAAGGTTTAAGGGTAAATAAAAAGAAGAAAAATGTAGTTAGGTGTTTATGATCATTATAAACTTCACGTTTTAATGGTTCGTTGTCAAGACCCGGTTGATCATTTGGGACGTTTAAAATGTATTATAAACATAAACGACAATGGTTAACGGACTCACAACGAGGTATAAATGGAAAACCGAAAGAAACGGAGAAGGGTGGCGGTTTGCTGTGGTGGTTCACGGCTGTGAACAGTGGAGGCAGCAGGAGCTCCGCAGCAGCAAGAGCAGCTCCGGCGATAGTAGTGGCGGACAGCAGCAGTTCCGGCGGTGGCGGGTGTCTGAGATCACAGCAGCAGCAACGGCACTCCACATCAGCAGCTAGGAGTAGCGCAACAGCAGTTAGCGGTGGTGGCTGCATTGTTCTGTGTGGTGATGGCAGCGATTGGCGGCAGTGGTTGCAAGTGGTGGTAGGTGGTGTTGTTTGGTCGGGAAACAGAAAGGAGAAGGGGGCTGGGATGTTCTCGATAGGAAAAAAAAAGAGGAGGAGGGTGGCTGGGTGGTTGCTTGATCACGGCAAGGGGAGGGGAGTGTGTGGTGTTTTACGGCAGCAAGGAGGTGGTTGGGTGCTTGGTTGGCTGCCGATAAAGAAAAAAAAGGAGAGGAGGGCTGGTCTGGTGAGGGGCAGGAGAGGAGGGGTTGGCGGTTTATGGTGGATGGTGGTGGTTGATGGCGGTGGTGGCAGGTTAAGGTGAAGGTGGGGCTGGAATGATGGTGACCAAAAATGATGGTGGTGAATTGTGAAACTCTCGACAGAAGAGAATAAGGAGGAGTGAGAGTGTGAAGTGAGAGTTTAAGGGTTTGAGTGTGTAAGTAGGTTAGGTTGGTGGTTGGTTGAGTGCACAAGTCTTCCCTTTCTATTTCCCAATGATGAGCTAAGTGTAGGGGAGTGATGTGGGTCAAGCAAACTTCACAAGTCATTATTTTTATAAAATTGATGACTAGCACAACAATTTATATTAGGCCAAGTATAGGTGATTGTTTTTATAAAAACAAATCTTGGTTTATAAAAAGCTTGTCGTGTTCTATAAAAATATGTGGTGTATCGTAATGCTTATAAAACATAAGGTTATTTGAGAAGAAATACTCCACAACATTCATATTTAAACGATGTAATAAAAGATATACAAGTTCATGACAATTTTATAAAAATAATAAGTGGTACAATCTTTTATAAAAATTGCAAAGTTGATGGCTCAAATTATAAAAATAACCCATTGGGCTTTGGGCTTTTTATTGGGGCAGAACATTTTAAAAAAAATGTAATTGGGTTGTTCCGTCGGTTATGGGTCGTACGGGCCCAAACGGGGCACCGGTTCAAGGCTCGGGCCCGTTATGCATCGGTTGAGATTACGGGTCACCATGATTAGTCGGAGTATTACGTTTGAGTAATGGGTCAAGGTTTCAGGCTCGGTTTTATTATTTTAGGCTTATTGGGCCTATTGGGCCAAGTCGGGCCCAATTGGGTGTTCGGTTGGAGTTTGGCATAAGTCTTGACAACGATTTCGGTTTGTGATGTTTTTGTTTCGTAAAAACAATAGTTCGAGTCGGTTATAACAGTTTTTCAGAAATTGGATATAGTTTTCAGTTTTGTACATGGGTTACGGTTAACGTTTTCAGTTTGTCAGTTCGTGACAGTTTTAAGCTCGATCGTCCAGGTTGTTTAAGACCGAATAGTTTTAAACATACGATCGCTTATTAGTTTTGTCGTGTCGATTATATAAATTTTCGACACCAGTTCCGGATAAAATATATAAATACATTCTATATTTATTTTTCTTATTATTGAAATTCCATGATTAATCCATGGAATCTTTATGAAATTTATGGGTATACGCTTCTAGTACAAATGCGGGATTAGGTTTACGTCATCCGTTTACAGTTAGACACAGTAATTAACAGTTTAAACAGTAATCAGGTCAGTTAAAGCACATTAATACTTAATTAAAAAGTCAAAGTAAAAGGGTTTGACCTAGGTTTTCGGACGAGGTGTCACATTCTCTCCCAGTTAGAAGAATTTCACCCCGAGATTCAGTTCTTGATCACTGGTTGTTTGTGACATTTCCGAAAAGACGAGGGTATTTCAGACGCATTTGAGCCTCGCGTTCCCAAGTGTACTCTGGACCTCGCCATGAGTTCCAGCACACTTTGATAATGAGAATGCGGCTATAATTCGTTCTCGTAAGGTCTCGGTTAAGTATCTTGACAGGTTCCTCAATAAAGTGAGGCGTTTTGTCAACTTGGATTTCGTCAAGTGGGACGACAAGCGTTTCATCAGACAAGCATTTCTTAAGGTTACTAATGTAAAAGACATCATGTAAACAGCTTAGCTATATGGGAAGGCGTAGAGGGTAAGTTACTAGTCCGATTGTCTCAGCGATTTCAAATGGACCAATGTAACGAGGGTTAAGCTTTCCTCGTTTTCCGAATCAGATGGCACCTTTCCAAGGCGACACTTTTAACATGACATGATCACCCATTTTAAAGTATAAGGGTTTGCGATGATTGTCGGCAGATAAATCTCAATTGTCTGATAATAGAATGAGGATTGACACACAGAGGAAGGTTTCTGGACAAGTCAGGATTTCTCATGAATGGGCTCTACCCGGATTTTCATGCAGTTCAAATTACAAATATGTGTGCACCCACAATTGTGATTTTCCTTACATGATCAGCCTAAGCTTTGCTCATACTTGAGTTTTCAATTTTCGTTGGAATATGCAATGTATCGGGGACAAGATGGCTTATGGAAAAGTTTAGATTGATTCGCTACCGGATGGGATCTAATGATAACAATAATGGAAATGCGGTTGGCTCCAGTCTATAGGTCTTGCAGTCTAAGATCTTTATAGGTTCTAGACAAGATGGGTGTGTAGGCCATTGGTCCAATCCGTTCCAGGATCTCAAAGGACCGATGAGGTTTAAGCATACCTAGCTTTCCAGGCCTAGTTACCTCCTTCTAAGACAGAATCCATTATAAGGTTTTGAACCCCCTTATAGATTCTAAGGGTTCGCGTCGAGTGTTAACGTAGTTCTCCTGGAGATTACCTATGGCTTTTGGAAGGTTCAGAAATTGAAAGGTCTCCTTAGTAGTTTCATGAACTATCTCTGGACCAGTAAGTTGACTGTTACTGGCTTTGGTCCAGCGAAGGGGCGAATGAAACTTTCTTCCATACAAGCCTTCGAAAAGGGGCGGCTTGAATATTCTAGCGATATCTATTGTTATAAGGAAACTAGGCGAGTGGAAAAATGGTTGTCTTAACCATTGCCTAGGTTTGTCTTGCGTGATGACAATCTGTCCCATAATTACGCAACGTACATTTTTAAGGTCTGAATTTTTCCTTTTGATTTGGTCATTAGTATAACTCCTTTATACATACATTTTGTTGGATCCCTGGGTGGATGGAATATCTTGATTTGTGGGCTTCATCAAACACTAGCCTTCTCAAGTCTCTAAAGCTAGGTACCCATAGATTATCCAAAAAGTTCATGGTTCCATTAGGCTTTTCAATCAGTTGTTTCTCCATGCCAAGCAGGCATTCATTTTCCAGATTCTCCGGCTTAAGAGCTTCGATTTGAGCATCACGAACTTGTGACGTGAGGTTCGAGTGTATGGTCATTCTTAATGCTTGAACACGACACGGCTTGGCATGTTCCTTCCTGCTTAATGCATCGGCTACAACGTTAGCCTTGCCCGGGTGATAACGAATCTCACATTCGTAATCGTTAAGCAGTTTAACCATCATCTTTGTCTCCTGTTTATCTCTTTCTGGTTAAGGACGTGCTGGAGGCTCTTGTGATCGGTGAATATAACGCACCGAGTCCCATAGAGGTAGTGTCTCCAGATTTTAAGGGCAAAGACAATAACTCTAAGTTCTAAGTCGTGAGTCGTGTAATTCTTCTCATGAATCTTCAGTTGTCGAGAGGTGTAAGCGATGGATTTCTCACGCTGCATCTATACGCAACCCAAGCCTTGATGCAGAGCATCCCAGTATACAACGAAATCATCGATTTCGTCAGGTAAGGACAGGATTTGGGGCGTTGCAAAGTTTTTGCTTCAACAACTGGAAGGCAGTTTTAGTTTTATCATCCCATATGTACTTCTTATCTTTCTGGGTCAGGATGGTAAGAGGCTGGGCTATCTTGGAAAAAATTTCAATGAATTAGCGATAGTAGCCAGCGAGACCTAAGAATTATCGAATCTCGGTTGGGGTCGTGGGAGTAATCCAACCTTTGATTGCTTTAATCTTCGACGGACCAACGTGAATATCGTGGCCGTCGATCACATGACCCTGAAAGTGTACTTCGCGAATCCAAAAATCACATTTGGAGAATTTTGTGTACGGTTCTTCTTTCTTCAACAGTTCTAAGATGAATCTCAACTGTTCCTCGTGTTCGTTCTTACTACGTGTGTAGATAACAATATCTTCGATGAACACAAAAACAAATTTATCCAAGTATGGTTTGTACATGCGATTCATTAAGTCCATGAATACGGTCAGTGCGTTAGTCAAACCAAATGGCATAACGAGGAAATCGTAATGACTATAGCGTGTTCTAAACACTGTCTTTGAGACATCTTCATCTCTAACTCGGAGTTGGTGGTACCCCGACCTTGGACCGATCTTTGAATAGAAGCATGATCCTTGAAGTTGATCAAATGAATCATCGATCCTTGGAAGCGGGTAATGGTTCTTCACTATCAGTTTGTTCAGCTCTCGGTAGTTGATACACATCCTGAACGTTCTATCTTTCTTCTTCACGAATAAAATGGGAGCACCCCACGGGGAGTGGCTTCGACAAATGAAGCCCTTATCTAACAACTCTTGCAGTTGGCTAGATAACTCTTGCATTTCAGACGGTACCAGTCAGTAAGGGGACCTGGAAACGGGGCGGATCCGGGTGTCAGGTCGATGCGAGACCATACCTATCGTGCTGGAGGTAATCCTGGCAAGTCTTCTGTAAGACTTCCGGGTGTTTGCAGACATCAGAAACGTCTTCGATACGCTTCTCCTTCGGTTTCTTCTCAGTGACATGAGCTAGGTTGGCCTGGCATCCTTTGCGGAGGAATTTATGTGCCTTCATACAAGATGTGATATATAGCTTGGCTCCACTCTTTTTGCCTTGTACGTTTAGAGTGTTGCTGTCTGCTATTGGCACTCAAACCATTTTCTCATGACACACAATTTCTGCATGGGTCTTTGCTAACCAATCCATTCCAATGACGAGATTGAAACTTACTCAATCAATGGGCATTAAGTCGATGTTGAAAGAATCGTCAGCAGGTAGTCTGGGTAGATTACTCCGGTTTCTATCGAATCTCCATTCGCTAATTCTTTTGCAAACTAAGTGTCTAGGGCAACAGGGGTGATTTCAAGTAATTGACTGAAATCGGTAGACAAAAGCTTCTATCGGCACCTATACCGAATAAAACAGAGGTATAATGGCTATCTAGCAGAAACGTATCCATCACCGTGTTGGGGTCACGATGGGCGTCTTCGGCGTTGATCACGAAAGTTCTTCCTCTAGCATGGTTAGCATCTTGATTCTTCGCCTTTGGGCACTCCTTTTTGTAATGGCCAATTTCCCAGCAACCGTAGCAAGTGCGATTTGGGCAATCACGTGCTACATGTCTTTTAACCTTGTAGATGTTACAATAGACATTACCACAATCGAGAGTGTGGTGTATGTTGCATTTGGAGCATAGGGGTGATATACCGGTGTAACCGGTCCTTCGGGCAGGGTAAATAGCTCACGGAACCTCTAAAAGGTGTAGGCTTTAATTCATAAAGTCCTTTTATGAGCATTCATGAGAGCTTATAATGTTAGGTAAAAACATTAAACACAATTTGGTGGAATTGTAGTCTGGTGTTTTCTAACCTTGGTTAATTTTCTCTTATCACACGCCCCATTGTCTGGGTGACGTTGGGTTGCAGTAGTTACGACGGCTTCAGCAATGCGTTGGGCAATCAATTTCTCGATCTCAACAGCGCTCAAGGGCGGATGAGGTGAAGCGTTTCTAGTGGCTCGGCGTCTTGGCGGCATACTTTCGCTTTAAGTTATTAATGTCAACATAAAGGAAAGTCTAGATTATATGTGAATCGGGTTATTACATGCGCGAGAATAACTGCCACGACATACATCCATGGTACCAAAATATGACGTGCGCAAACTCGACCAAGAAACAGGGAGCAGAGGGAAACAACATACGCGAATAAATAATATGATATAATGACAAGAACAGTAATGACATCAATCCTAAACATGGAAATCATAATCATAATACTAGTTTCCATTACCACATTATTAACTGATAGGATATACGATAGTAAAAAAAAAAGACAAGTCTTCGTCCTAGGCTCGCATCCCATTAATAACATTACGACAAAATATATAAATATATCTCATCGCTAAAACGGGGGATCAAAAGTCTAGATTCTTAGTCAAGCTATCTGGAGTGGTGGTGATCCAGAGGGCATAGTTAAGGTGGTGATGATCGGAGCAGTGAGGTTCACGTAACAGAACACTCGCCCAGGGAATTCCTCCAGATAAGCGACTCTTGTCTGGAGGGACTCGTTGGCCAATCCGTAGATCGGTGTTGGCCATGTTGACACCACTCATGTGAGTGTGCAGTGACTCTATAGTACCTAGTGTGGCATCCTGGTGATGCTCCATGGCGGCTAGACGGGTCTCTAGAGGCGCCAGATCGGTCTAGGTGGGGAGTCTAGTGATCTCATCGTTGATCAACCCAAAGGCTCGCTCGTGACATTGCGGGCATGTGACCAGCAGCAGTGGCCGCACTGCCAGCGACAATAGTGGAAATCAGGTGGTTCAAGGAGTCATCTGAGAGACGGGATCATAATGGTCTCAAAAAACTCGATGGTAATGAGGACTGTCGGACAATACCGATGGTGAGAATGTCCTGCTCAGGGTCGGACAACTCATGGTCCTCAGGGGAAGGCGTGTACTCAGGCACGACTGTGTCTTTTCCAAAGGAATAAGATATGCGGATGACCCTTTCGGTAGTCATCATTGCGATGATATTCCATAAGAGAACGTAGTTGCTAACATGGTAACAATATCTAAAATAAAAGGTATAAATGCACCAGTTGTAGTAATAATATAACTCATACATATAAAACATAAGTTAACATAACCAATACTATAAGGAATTGGTCTTGCGTGCAAACGGTAGCTTCGGAGCGGGTTATAGTCCAGATTTGGTTTTTGTTTATTTGTTTAAGCTAGTTCGCTATAACCACGGCTCTGATACCAATCTGTCACACCCCAGTCAACGGTTTGGGTGTGAGCGAGACGGAATCATAGTCGCAGATATACAGAACAACTTCTACTAAATTCAAACGTCATTAAAACATAATACCATTCATGTTGCAGCGGAAAGATGTGGTGAAATGATATTGTCTTACATTTGAATAAAAGTCTCAGTTTGATATTGAAATCATAAAGCAGTTTATTTAAGATAGGTCAGGACTACGACTCCGGTAAAGCAGGGTCGAAAGTTACAGTGAAGCCCCATTTGCACGTCTTCCATGATAAGCTTAGATACCTGAGAATTCATGAGTTTAAAAAGGTCAACATAAAGTTGGTGAGGTTCACAGGTTTATGATTCTATGGTAAGTTTGTAAAAACAGTTTACAGTATGTTGGCAAAACAGTTTACGGTATACTTAAATGTCACGTTGGTTTACTGTTGTGGTTGTAAGATCTCCCATGAACCTCAAATTCGAATACTAACGGACTACCCACTCATCGCATTCTATCCCAAGAATACCAAACAGAGCAGAATAACTGATGTGTACCCCTTGACAATGTACGAAGTCAGGATTGGAGCTACCAATCTAGGCAGGGTTGTCACCCCAAATAGATCTATTCACTAGTTATCGTTTCGAGCAGAACTAATCGAATTCAATTAATAATGGGATTTCAGTTGTACTAACGTTTATAACGATAAAGTACCAGTTGTTTGGGATACGGAATGGAACATGTAGTCAAACGGCTAACAGGTAAACCATAACATTAAGTAAAAAGCATTTTATCAGTTCATGATTTCTCCCCCATAAGTGTAAAACAGTTGTAAAGAAAAGGGGCCGTGAAACTCACTTGATTCAGTGATGATGATGGATTACCGAGTGGCAACTAGCAAGTAAAGTCCTAATAAAACATAAGACAATATGCATAAGGGTCCACATAATCATTTGAGTAACGAACGTTACCCAAATGATACCGGTCAAGTCTTGACGTATAATCCCGTTTGTAGCGTTTGAAAACCCGTTAGTTATTCAGTTTAAAATCAGTAAATGCTAATGTTCACGTATGAAGGCATTTATTTCAATTGAATACAAGAAATGAACATGCGATAACGTATCATGAAGCCCAGTTCAATCAAGTCTTGAATATTGTTTGAAATAATAATATTTATTATTATTTTTAAGTTCGCTCGATCGATTGAATAATTGATCTTGTTAAGTTATAATATATATAACTAGGGTTCACAATTATTGTCTAGATAATTATTTAACTTGTCGGAATAACTTTATTAAATTATTACAAGTTAGAGATTAAATGATTAAACACAAATTTAGCAAAACATTAAAGTTTATTTAATATTTAAACTTATGATAAGATAATTAGGGTTTCCATATTAATATAAATATAATTATTATTAAAATAATTATCTTTAACAATCATGATGAGTTTAACTCAATTTAGGGTTTCTAAGCTCCTACGGATAATTATTTGTTGAAAATAATTATTTACGTTTTGTTACGACATAAAACGTCTTTAAAACGTTTAAATATTTCGTTTCAATTTCAAACGTTTAAACATAAAACATTTGACCCGGTTAAAGTGTTTTGATTATTTTGATTTATCAAAATGTTTAAAATATGATTTTCATAATTTCTATAAGTCAATTGATTTTATTTTTATAAAGTCATTTTTAAATAACTTTATTTATCAAATAAAGTTAGGGTTTTTAATAAGAGACTTGTTATAGAAATCCACCAACATAAAATGTTTCCATTTTTGGTATAAAATCCAAAGTTTATACATTTTTGTCAAATGACCAAAAATATGATATTTTACCATTCGAACATCTTTCATTCTAATAAAGCAATAAAAAAGTGTCCACATGTCACTTTACTAGGGTGTCCACATCATCCTCCACCTCAACAATCCACTTGTCAACACCACACTTAATTTCAAACTTTTTTTCATTTAAGAATTCAAAATTTCCAAATTTAATATTTCAACTTTCTAAATCTAAAATTTAACATTACATTTAACTAAAATTAGTTATGAATTTGTATTAATATTTATTACTTATATATTTACATAAATTATTTATTAACTAACTTATCATATTTATATAAATTGTTTGAATTTTCTAATTTTAAGAGATGTAACATTCAAAATTTTAATTTGTAACAATAGTTACTAATATTTAATGATTTAAATATTATATATTAGGGTGATTGATTTATTCAATTAAAATATTAAAATGTCAAACACTTTTTTATATTTTATAGTCTGAAAAGTAACTTTAAAGAGTTCAATTATCATCTTCAACATTTTCTAATTATTTTTTAACATTCTCTGAATTCAAGTAATCCTAAATAATAATAACTCTTTATTATTGTAATTCCCAACACCACTTTAAAGTAAACCATTAAGCAATTTATTTTCCAACTGTGATATATGAAATACTATAATTTACTATAAATGTACTTTTAACTTAACTACTATAAAATAACTATTTGATATGATCTCACAATTATATCATCCATATTCATAATTTTTAAATCTCATATCAATTTTTATATTATTATACTTATCTCATTATTATAAATATTTATTCAATCCGTGTAATACACGGGTTACTAACCTAGTAAAATATATGTATATATATTTTATTTTTATAAAATCTAAACAAGACTTTTAAGTCTTTTGTTTTTAGAATTTATATTTTTATAAAATGTGATCATTTTATATAACATCTCTTATGGTGACATTTTTATAGTTTAAATATCCAAGTAATTTTCATAAAGTTACTAACTTTAATATTTTTCCATAAAATTCATTTAAATGGTGTTATGTTATCATTTTATGTCTAACATTTTTATATAATCTTCCTAATGTCCAACTAGTCCAAATGTGTCACTAAACACTATTTTTAGTCCATGATAATTGTCATTAGTAATATATTAGTCCACAAACATGTTGATTAATCACTAAAATCACAAACCATAATTCTAGTAAGTTTCAAAATATTAACAAATGATGATAAAAATACTTATCATTTTATAACATTTTAACATATGATAACATAATCATTTAACTATGTTAACATATAATTATCATAAAATCATGCTAGTATAACATAAAATCACCAACCAAAATCCACATTTTCAAACCTTACAACATTAAGGTTTAAGGGTAAATAAAAGAAGAAAAATGTAGTTAGGTGTTTATGATCATTAGAAACTTCACGTTTTAATGGTTCGTTGTCAAGACCCGACTGATCATTTGGGACGTTTAAAACGTATTATAAACATAAACGATAATGGTTAACGGACTCACAACGAGGTGTAAATGGAAAACCGAAAGAAACAGAGAAGGGTGGCGGTTTGCTGTGGTGGTTCACGGCTGTGAACAGTGGCGGCAGCAGGAGCTCCGCAGCAGCAGTAGCAGCTCCGGCGACAGTAGTGGCGGACATCAGCAGTTCCGGCGGTGGTGGGGGTCTGTGATCACAGCAGCAGCAGTGGCACTCCATAACAGCATCTAGGAGCAGTGCAGCAGCAGTTAGCGGTGGTGGCTGCTGTGTTCTGTGTGGTGATGGCAGCGATTAGCGACAGTGGTTGCAAGTGGTGGTGGGTGGTGATGTTTGGTCAGGAAACAGAAAGGAGAAGGGGGCTGGGATGTTCTTGACAGGAAAAAAAAGGAGGAGGGTGGCTGGGTGGTTGCTTGATCACGGCAAGGGGAGGGGTGTGTGTGGTGTTTTACGGCAGCAAGGAGGTGGCTGGGTGCTTGGTTGGCTGCCGATAAAGAAAAAAAAGGCAAGGAGGGCTGGTCTCGTGAGGGGCAGGAGAGGAGGGGTTGGCGGTTTATGGTGGATGGTGGTGGTTGATGGCGGTGGTGGCAGGTTAAGGTGAAGGTGGTGGCTGGAATGATGGTGACCAAAAATGATGGTGGTGAATTGTGAAACTCTCGACAGAAGAGAATAAGGAGGAGTGAGAGTGTGAAGTGAGAGTTTGAGGGTTTGACTGTGTAAGTAGGTTAGGTTGGTGGTTGGTTGAGTGCACAAGTCTTCCCTTTCTATTTCCCAATGATGAGCTAAGTGTAGGGGAGTGATGTGGGTCAAGCAAACTTCACAAGTCATTATTTTTATAAAATTGATGACTAGCACAACAATCTATATTAGGCCAAGTTGTAAGGAAATGATTTTCTGAGTCAACCGGATGAAGACGAAGATTTCCGGTTGAAGATATGTTCAAGCGGAAGAACGCTCAAGCGGAAGTTTTGTCAACCGGAAGCTCAACCGGAAGAACATTTCCGGGTGAACTCTTTTATCCAACAGTATAAAGAGTTCAACCG
>JBCNJP010006704.1:0-13744 GCA_039602395.1 Deinandra increscens subsp. villosa | reverse complement strand
ATACTTCTCCTCCTTGTTGTTATTGTCCCCAAAGATGGTTTTCAATCCATTTTCGTCCACACGCTATTTCTTTTGCAACTCGAGATCTCAGATTCTTTGGCGGAGTCTCTTTTCGTCTTTCAAAATCTCAAACTCTTTTCTGCGGTATTTTGATTTTGATATCTCGCGGGTCATGATAGACTCCACCACTCTGCCTCGTTTGACGGTTCTGTGGATATGAAGTCGGTGTTTGATCCCAAAGTGATCGCCTGGCAGGGAATTGGGAACAGATCAAACAGGGGTCGATTCGTCTTCAAAATGTGACCAACTCTACGATGAATACAACTCCAAATAGGGACCTGCACATGTTGCAGCACGTTAGGACCAAAAACAGAGCCGGAGATTGAGCCCAGTTATAGCTCTCCGGTGTGAGAGTAAGTATCAGAGTGATCGGAGAAGAAGAAATCAGGAGAGTGAGAGAGAATAGTCTATTTGTTTCCTAAGTATCTCTCTCTTTCTCTCTCTATAGAGAGAGGGAGAAAATGGATCATTGAAAACCATTTTAATCTTGAAAAACCTGAAAAACCTTTTCCACCAATCATATATTTTTATTTATTTTTTCATATTTATTTTAATGAAATGGTATAATGGTAACATTAAGCAATCTATTTTAGTAAATGATCTTTAAATTTTAATTCCATTTAACCGATTTCAAGATTTACAGGATTTTCAACCCTAATATCACGTTGTTTTTTTTTATCGTACGTTCATCATGATTATCGCCAAAATCTTCATCCCACGTTTTTTGCATATCCTCGTCCTTTCATACTCATTAGCGATAATCATCATCAATTTCATTCACCTAAGTTCATAACGTTTATCGCTAATCATCATCATTTTCACTCACGTCCGTTCACCCCCCCCCCCCCCCCCATTATCGTCCATGTTGACCAATCAATCTATTTCCAATCAAGAGCACGAATCCAATCAAGAGCACGATTCCATTGATGGTGTGGAATCATTTAATCCAAGTTATGAAGACAATCCTGATATCGATATGGATAATATAAATGAAACAACTGCCGATCAGAGTTTTTCGCTTGTGTATGCCAATGAAGACAGCACTCTCCCCCTTTCTACTCCTGTCAAGAGCCTAAAATTTAGCTGTTCTTGACTCCGCGGATAATCCTGAAGCTAATTACGAAGGTTTGAATCACATACAATTATATGTTACAGCTACGTAATAGTTATCTCCATCAGGATAAAATATATAAGTATTTTTCATTTGTTACATCACAGTAACCGTGTATATAATTATTTTTACATGTAAATGTTATCAATCAGGTGGTTTTATAATACTAGTGAAACTCATTCTTACATCACTGTATCCATGTATATATTACAATGCGTAATCTATTTTCCGATCAATCATGTGATTTTATAATATACTTTAATATCATAGTTACATCAGTGTAACCGTGCCCTAGTTACGTTGCTGTAACATATCTTTCTGTATTAACGAAGTAAGATTTTTTTTAATTTTTTCGTACACACATTTCGTATTATCTAACATTTATTTTTCTTCTATTTATTATCTTAGAATCTGTTTGTAGTAATTTCTATGATTCCCCGAATGGGACTTGGTACTGAATCCCTAGTGTGCCATCTGATTCTAAACCTAAGTTGAATAGCAAATTTGATTCTATGCCTATGCATTTTACGAACCCTATGCAGAGCAAGCTGGCTTTTCAACAAAACTGGCTCAGAGTAAAAAACAAAAGAAAATAGGAAAAGTAACAATGAGATACATTTCGTGTTTAAGAGCCGCTAAACCCACTTCAAAATAGAAAGATGAAGTTGATTTGACAGACATATCTCCATCTCGTCTTACTAGTTTCAAAAGGACTAATTGCAAAGCAATCATGAAGATAAGAGTTGTAAAGAATACAACTCAGTGGGAGGTATTTGAGTTTAACGAGGTACATAATCATGGTCTACTTACTCAAGACAATTTGAATTTCTTGAGGAAATGTCGAAAGCTCACCTTTTATGAACAAGAGTTTATAAATAAATGTCGTTTGGCAAGAATCGGTCCAACAAAAGCTCATAATCTTCAAGTTGCATTGAAAGGCGGCCACCACAATGTACGCGGTACCAAAATTGATTTCAAAAATTGGTCAAGAGATAATAATGGTTTTATTGGAAAAAGAGATGCTCAAATGTTTGTCGACAAAATGTTAGAGCGGTCCAAGAACCTTGAGAACTATACTTTTAATTACTTGGCTCCTGACAGGAAGATTAGATGCCTTTTTTGGGCCGACGACGTCTCAAAGCGTAATTATAAGGTTTTTGGTGATACAATCGCATTTGATGGAACCTATGATACAAACCTGTAAGTTTTTGTTGTCCCAAATTTATTAAAGAATATATTTATTTGTATTCATGTCTTTTTTAACGACACAACCATTTTTGTAGGTACAAAATGGTTTTTGTTCCTTTTACCGGTGTAGACCATCACAAAAAATGTGTTACATTCAGTGCTGGATTGCTGTCAGCTGAAACCACTTAGTGCTACTCATGGTTACTTTAAAAGTTTTTGGAGGCTCATCATGGTAAGCAACCAACATTTATATTAACCGATCAAGATCCCGCTATGAAAGCCGCAGTTAAAGCTGTGTTCGACAATACGACGCATCGTCTATGTACATGGCACATAACTCAAAAACTTCCATTGAAGGTTGGTCATTTAAACTATATGAACAGTTCTTTATTTTCAAATGTTTCGGGTTGGTGTGCCGGGTGGTGCTGAGGCTATTCTACATAGTGTTAGTCGCCTTGTTGGGGAGTGGCATCTTGATGGTTCACTTGCTATGCTCACGGTTGACTTTTCCAATGCCTTTAATTTGGTCGACCGTTCGTCCTTACTCCGCGAGGTCCGACTAAGGTGCCCGTCTATCTCGGCGTGGGTTGATTTCCTATATGGGCAACCGACCTGCTTATACCTAAGGGATGACCATATCTGGGCCACTACTGGGGTCCAACAGGAGGACCCTTTGGGGCCCCTTCTATTTGCCCTTATATCCGGGACAATTGCCACATGCTGCTCCACGGATGGTATCTCGATGATGGAACGATTAATGGGGACGCTGTGGAGGTCGCTAAGGCTCTCAGGATCATTAACGAACGGGGTACGCCTTTAGGGTTGGCCCTTAACATCAAGAAGACTAAGCTTTTTTGGCCATCCTGCGATGGGGGGAAGGTCTGGTCGGGCCTCTTCCCGACATATATTAGCAGACCGACCAGGGGGTAAAACTGCTTGGGGGGGGGGGGGTCTGTTAGCCGTGATGGCCATTTTATACAAGAGTTGGTCGCGAGGAGGGCGACTACCGCATCCGATTTATGCGCATCCTCCCTAAGCTTGGTGACCCAAATGTGAACTTCTTCCGCTTCGTTCGTGTATGGGTATTGCCAAGCTTCTCTTCGGGCTACGTACCTGCCCCCTACTCATATGAGGGCAACTGCGGTTGGCTTCGACAAGGACTTACGATCGGTTATCGAGGATATTGTCGTGTGTGGCGGTCCCTTCTTTGGGGACCTTCAATGGCGACTTGCCTCCTTATCGATCTGGCACGGAGGTCTCGGGGTTTCTTCGGCGGTCGAGGCGTCGTCGTACGCCTTTGTGGCCTCGCGAGCCCAATCCTGGGCGTTGCAGGACCATATCCTACAGGGAAGTGGGGTGTGTGGTATGGGCCCTGATTATGAGGATGCTCTGGCTGGTCTCCATGACATAATTCAGGGTTTTGATCTAAGCGGTTTCACTAACAAGGACACCGCCCCTCCAAAAGCCCAACACGTTTTGGCGAGTGCCCTCTTTAGTAAAAACATGCTTGAGATGGAAACTACCTATGAGATGACAGTCAGACAAAAAGCTGTTTGGGATGCCTATGACAACCGCATGCGCAAGATTTCCTCCACGCTCTCCCAATTGATGGACTAGGGCAGCACATATCGCCCCTTGAGTACAGGGCGATCCTCAAATACAGGCTCATGATCCCCCTGTTTCCCATGGACGAAAAATGCCCCGTTTGCAACAAGGCGTGCCTGGATTCGTTCGGAGAGCATGTCGTTCACTGCAAAGAGCTCCCTGGGTTTAAATACAGACATGAAACGGTTCAGGATGTTCTTTTCAACATCTTCACGCGGGCGGGGATCTCGGCCAAGAAGGAAGACCCTGTTAATTTTCTGTCTGATCCATCGGATGGTCGTTCAACTCTCAGACCAGCCGACGTTCTCGTTTTTGGGTGGCATAATGGGAAACATGCTTGCGTCGATCTTACAGGGGTTTCTCCTCTTGTGGGGCTGAGGGCTAGTACGTTCAAGGCTGGCCAAGCGGCTTCCAGGGCGGCAGGTGGGAAGGTGAGCAAACACGAGAAAGCGTGTATTGAAAATCAACATGTGTTTGTTCCTTTCGCGTTTGATACCTTCGGTCATCTTGAATCGGAGGCGGTGGCCACGCTAAAACGGATCCAAAGAGTCATACACGGGAATAATATAACTCTAGAATGAAGAACTTTGTATTTATACGTCTAGGTTTTGTTATTCAAAAAGGACTGGCGGCGCAGCTTGTTACCCGCCTTCCCGGCATGACACTTGATGTCGTGTGTATTTTTCGTTTGTGTATTTCAAAAATAATATAAAACATGATCGATAATGGTCTTTGATATAAAAAAATGTTTCGCTATTTATTTATTTCTTACATGCATGTAACAATCATGCCCTTTATATTTTTTTTTTGTTAATTACCCCACATAAATAAAGATATATTACATCACTGTAATATAGTACATCAATGTAGATTTGAAATTGTTTCACAACTTACATCGATTCTGAATATCTATTTCAGGTTTGTGGAGATTTATTAAAGAATACAAAACTTCGTGCAGAGTTTCATAAACTAGTTTGGAACGTTTATATAAAACCTGAAACTTTTGAAGAAAGATGGAAGTTGCTACTGGAGAGGTACAATTTACAGGATCACAAGTGGCTGGGTAAAATGTATCAAAAGCGACGGAAATGGGTCCTGAGATATTTTCGCGATTTACCCATGTGTTGTCTAATGAAGACAACTTCAAGATGCGAGAGTTCAAATCATCTTTTTAAGGCGAGTTCATCTCCAACAAACAATCTTGTTCAATTCCTCCTTTGCTTGGTACCATTTTAGACAGACAAAGATATCAGCAAAGGTCACTTGAAGTTCGTACCGAAGCAACTGTTCCTAAATTCAAATGTGAGTCCCTGATTGAACGTCATGCTGCTCGGATATACACAAGAGACGTTTTTAAGGACGTTCAAAATGAGATCAAGAGGTCAGAAAAAAACTTGCTACATAGCAGAGCGTAAGACTGTTGATGGTATTTACAGTTTTCAAGTTTGTCATCAGGATGTTAGATTAGATATCCTCATCGAATTACTGTAAGTTTAATTAATTCTTAACCTTTTTTTTAAATATATTGTTCGTATATGTTACATCAATGTAACTTTTTTCCAGGTTTCTTTTGACAAGTCTGATAGAACTATTACATGTTCATGCATGGGGTTCAAACGTATCGGTTACCTTTGTCGGCATGCTTCTGTGTTTTTAGACACCATAAAGTTGATGAGATTCTCCATCAGTACATCACCCCCCATTGGACAAGAAACGTGTTACCAAGTTCCGTGTTCAACATTGCAAATCCTTATGGGATCGACCAATCTCAAAATGGTATACTAAGACATCGTGTGGTCGATAACATTCAACAATGCGTTGATCGGTTACGGTCTGATGAAGGAAGGCTATTGTTACTAGATAAGGAGGTTCAAATGATCAAAGGTAAAATATTCAATGAATTACATGTTGATACATCCAGCAACAGTAAACGGGCTGTAATACAATAGCTAAACTCGATCAACGACCCACAAGAAGTTCAGCTTGAACCACCCCCATGAATAAGGAACAAAGGATCTGGTACAGCAAAGCGGCTAAGGAGACCCAATGAGAAAGCAATTGAGATAATTTACAAGCCATTAAAGAATTGTAGTTACTGTAAACAAAAGGTAAAAAACCATGACTCTCGCAATTGCCCAAAGAAAAAGGCTGACCTAGAGGAACTGAAAAAGCTTAAGGAATGTCAACTTAAGAAAAAGGCAAAGACAAACGATGATGTTTCTGAAGAGACACCCGGAGATTCAACAGAAGATACTTCCGATGTTGATTTTGGTCCATTCTGATTTGCTTCAACTCTATTTTTTTTTTAAATTTTTCTTTCGAGCTCTTTAATGTTAACTCAATTTCCATCGATGACATTCTGGTTGTTTACATTTTTACTATGGCTATAGAAATTGCTCTATATTTTTTATATATTTTACGTACCTATATATATTGTATTCAAATTCAGCTACTTAGATATTACAACATTGTACATCACTTCACATATGTGTGTCTAACTATAAATTTTATATTTACATTAAAATTTCCAATATGACACTTGAATTTTCTTCACATGAACCCCATATGAAACATTATTACTCATAATTATATAGATACATAAAATACTATACTTGTAACATACACTTACTAACAACATATTTACATGATTTTTGGTTACAACGGTGTAATAGTTTCTATACATTTACTTCATTATAGCTGGAGTACTTTTAACTTACTAGAGTTAAATACCACACATGCATAGGCATTATTATTTTTTTATTGAACATAAATTGTAACACTTACTATACATATATTTCATTATAGATGGAGTACGTTTAACTTATTATAGTTAAATACAACACATGATTAGACAATAACCTGTTGTAACAAAAACAAATAGTAGTTACATTACTTCTGTCAATGCACGTAGGGAAAAAAATCTGTCATTCACATGTTCACTGTAGAAACGTCATGATAACTTGAAAAAAACAAAAAAAAAACATCTTGTTTCTGTTACCAAGTTCAATTCACATGTTCAAAAGCCAATCAAACAAAATCAAAACATAATTTATCAAAACAAAAGTTATGTTTAATAACATCAACATCATAATCCAACTTTTTTGATGTTCATATGTTATTCATCTTGTAAAAGTCTTCTGCCTCCCATACAACTTTAAATTGTGACTGTTCGCATCACTTGTTAACATCTTGCAAACGTATTTCTTTCTCAATGCATTGATCATCCGTTGTTTAGCTTGTTTTCCTTCTGAAAACCCACAATTAAACTCCTTACCTTTACTCCCATTGAACATCTCCATATGCCTCATCATGAAAACACCACAATCATCGAAGTTGTCACTTGTGGTCCACCGAATCGTAAGCTTCTCCGGCCAAACTTTTTCAATCTCCTTCCATTTGGGATGTTGAACCTTCTTAAGGTAGTTCAAAAAGACATATTTCTGGGTAAATAAATAAGCAAAATCAGTCAAATGCTGCTATGAATTTGCAAAAAAAAAAAAAAAAAGAGTATACTATGTAGCCAAATTATAAAAAAAACTTACAAATTTACAAACTGTACTTTTTTCGGCATACACACCATCTTCTTTCAAGCTGACATTGCTACTTTCCCAGTTATCAATTATAACTATCCTTGGAATCTTTAACTCAAAACATACCAGATAGTAATGGGATGCCTCGAGTACTGGGAACATAGCTATATCCACATCAAACAGGTTTTGCAAAGCTTTGTTCCCATGACAAGCTTTTTCCAAATGGTCAAACAATGTTCTATTCATCTGCTCCTTGCTCTCATTTGTACTCCCCACAATCAAATCAGTCTATTAAAAAGCAATCAAGTTACTCATCTACAATTAATCATTGTCAACTAGTTACAATAATGTAACATATATGCATGTTACATTACAGTAATGAGTTCAGTACCAATATAACATATAGGCGTGTTACAATAGTGTAATAAGTTCAGTACCAATCTTCAACATTAATAAATACTAGCAGAATATAACTGTACTGAAATTTGCAATACTCATTGTACATTAAATAGATGTTTCGAATTTTGGACCTACAAAAAGAGTGTCGAATATAAGTCTTGTCGGTGAGGTATGATCTTTCTTTTTTCTCCTCAAAATTCAATACGGATGCCCAAGCATCAATAACTTCATTCATTACCCACGAATTACTCTTCATTGTACAAAAGCAAGACACCTTTATGCCACCAAGGTAATCATTTCCAAATATGTAGTCACTAAAAAATAAACAAATAGTTTAATGTTAGTATTTTATACACAAACGACGTATTTTTTTCTTTCTAAATTCATATCATTAAAAGAAAACCTCACTTGAATGTTCGAGGAGGACAATGATCTTCAAATTTATAAGTGGGATCAGCATCAGCCACCCTCTTCTGCTCGCTGTATGCAACAGTTAAACAAAGAAGTTATCAACAATGATACTAATACATTCATAGAATTATATCATAAAAATCGTGTAATAAATAATTGTGTAACTTACGCAGTATCGATTGACACTGCAAATATGTAATCCCAAACCTTCTTTTCGGCTTGCGTTACAGCTTTGCCTATATCGACTTTCCTTTGAATATATGGAGAGCATAAGCTGCTTGAAGCTTTCCTTGCCCTTTGAGGCTTCTTTCCGGTTGTTTTTGTTCTACCTTATGTCCCCCTTCTTTCTTTCTCCTTTGTTGTATCCAATATTTGAGACATCCCGAGACTGTAATTTGGTCATTCCATTGACTTCAATTTAGACTCCAACTTGAACTTACTAATTTTCGACCATGCCTCATCATAAACAATGCTTTTAACCGATGCAAATTCATTTTCTATTTCACCAGTCATTGTTATTGCTGTTTGTGTAAACGGACCACGAACGCCCCCATGAACCACTGATCTAATAGGTGTAACCATAACTTGTATATTCTCATTACCATGCTGAAATATTTTACATCAATGTGTTTATCAATGTGTTTGTTGCAGTCAAATTTGTATTACACTCATGTATTAATTCACAAGCGTTGTAATTATATATATCAATCGTTGACTACAAATAAAGACAACATTTCATTCTTATAATCCAAACAACGTAAATTCATGTATAACATGTAATCAAAATATTAAATTCTTACAATTATTTAAATATTAGGTTTCAAAAGCACTGTATTCTTACAAAAAAAATAAATTACTAGCGTCTCACATATCACAGTATTGTAATACGTGTACTGAACTATTAATCATGTAACAAATTACAAAACTTTAAGTGTTTTTAAACATTGTTTTATGTAACACATAACAATATTAGAAAGACCAAAGAATAAACATACCGCTTGAACGCTGGCCGTCACACTCGGTGTCTTTGTTACATCTTTTTTGGCGAAATCATCATTAAAAATTGCCACCTAGTAATTGACACGTACAAAAAAAAATTAGTTAGTTACCATGTTCGCTGACTAAGTGCTACAAATACTAGCAATACAATTTTCTTACCACGGCTTCATTAACCATTTTTGGTAGATCTCTCACAACACAACCTCCATCAACACTTTCATCTTTACCTTTTGTCTTCTTTTCAATTACCGGTATCAATTCCTTTATTATTTCATCCACTACATCACCATCTATATCATTATCTTTTCTTACAGCTGTGGCAACATCTTTAATTCATCCTGGTCCTCACCCTCTACATCATCACCTACCTGATCCGCACGTTCATCATTCCCACCATCATTACAGCCATCTTGTACTCCTACATCTGCACCACGACCAGCTTCTAATTCTGGAACATTTGCACCATCATCATCTTCATCATCACCATTGTCATCATCGGATCCACTACCATCCACACCAGTTCCATCGTCATCGTCGTCATATTCCGAACCAGCACTACGTCAAAATTCACCTTTGGCCACGGACAAAAACCGTGACAAAAGGTGTTTTGTCACGTTTTTTTTTTCCATTCCAAACGACACCATAGGTGCCGTGACCATATGTACCCTACGGCCACGTTACAATATCAGTGGCTGAAGCCACCTATAAGCGTGGCTAAATGGTACCAATATTTGTTGTTGTAATCAAACAATTCTTCAGAAAAGCGTGGCGAAAGGGTTCCATCGGCCACATGTGTTTGGTTAACGTGGCCTTTGGTATTTTATGGTCACGTATATTCGTGTTTTAGCCACATACATTATAAAAATACGTGGCCAAAGGGTTGCTGAAATCATACATTTTGTCACAGTACGAGTGGCCAAAGGGTGGCAACGGCCACGTTAAAATATGAATGGCGTGGCCTTTGGTATTATATGGTGACGTATATTTGTGTTTTAGCCACATATGTAATAAAAAAACGTGGCCAAATGGGTTGCTGAAATTATAATTTTTGTCCCAATACGCGTGGCCAAAGGTTGGCAACCGCCACGTCAAAATATGAATAGCGTGGCCTTTGGTATTATATGGTCACGTATATTTGTGTTTTAGCCACATATGATATGAAATAACGTGGCCAAATGGGTTGCTGAAATCATACATTTTGTCCCAATACGCGTGGCCAAAGGGTGGCAACGGCCACATTAAAATATAATAAGGGTGGCCTTTGGTATTATATGGTCACGTATATTTGTGTTTTAGCCACATATATTTGGAAAAAAAAAGTGGCTAAAGGGTAGTTGAAATCATACATTTTGTCTCAATACGCGTGGCCAAATGGTGGCAACGGCCACGTTAAGATATAAAAAACGTGACCTTTGGTATTATATGGTCACGTATATTTGTGTTTTAGCCACATATATTTGGAAAAAGAAAGTGGCCAAAGGGTAGTTGAAATCATACATTTTGTCTCAATACGCGTGGCCAAATGGTGGCAACGGCCACGTTAAGATATAAAAAGCGTGGCCTTTGGTATTATATGGTCACGTATATTTGTGTTTTAGCCACATATATTTGGAAAAAGAAAGTGGCCAAAGGGTAGTTGAAATCATACATTTTATCTCAATGAACCCTATATTTAATTACAAATCAAATAAAATTTAATTACAACTCAAATAAAATTTAACACATATATTTAATTACAAATAAAATAAAATTCAATTGCAAGTCAATACAAATGAAATACAAATAAAAAATTAAAGAAAATTACACTGCATACAAGCATTATTCTCAATCTAATTCAATTACAAGTCAACAACACTACCGCGTAAGTGGTCTTCATCTTCAACTGTCCAGATTTGAGCTTAATTAGGACCATTTTTTATTGTATTCCTTCCTATACCAAAACATATAATTGATAATTAGGTTATGGAAATTGATCATAATATATATAGCAATTTTGAAATACTTACCACCATGATAGATATGGACTGAGGAGTGCCATTTTATTGCAAGTAGTATGGGTCATCAGGTCCTACAGTTCAATTGATTTCCAGATGAACATTAGATATCCAGATGAACTTAAAACATCCGGATGAAGATCACATTAATTAAGTTCCAGATCAACTTCAAAGTCAGTTGAACTTTGTTTGCTACACATCTCACCATTTGTTCCAACAATCCCTAGCTGGCCCAAGTGTTTGAGGTACCAAATAACATTTAAAATGGGACTACATGACATTACCAAACAGATTACTGTGAAAATATAGAACGGAATGAAACTTGACTGGCAAATATTTACCTTTTTCTTTTCAACCGCTTCAGACGAGGTTGATCGACCACCGATTTCACGCCCTACAGTTCAATTAATTACTAGTAAATGAGCAATCAAACCTATAATGAGTTTGACAAATACTAACCGTTGTGTGTATGTCAGCATGATTAGTGCTGTGGCTAGATCCAACAAAAATCTCCTTAGAATTTTCCTAGAACAATGTTTTTGAAATGGTAAAAAGTTAGACCAGAATAATGACGCAGACCTATCATGAAAGTATTTATTCTGTTTTTTTAATCTAACATAAGTTGTTCCAGTTTTATTCATACAGATTATGTATATACTCTATTTTTTCATATTAACATACATTTTCAATGAATAATAGCAGGGCCCCATTTAACTCATATCTTTGTTCTTACATGAAGTATATATTCTTATGTACCATGAACTTGCATCTATTTGTGTTCTTCAGGAACATGAGTTCATCCGGATTGTGTTCTTCATGAACAAGAGTGTATGTGATTATAAGGCACTTGAAAAATAGTATGATTAATTAAGTTGTGATGTAAAGAATTCACCTCTGTAGATGCCGGAGCATTAAGTTTGTGTGGTAGCGGTGGTCCAATTGCAGATAGATGAGCTATAAGTAGATCAAGTTTTTTCTCCGATTCTTGAATCTTCAAGAAGAGGGCCTTAATCTGTTCATTTTTTTCATCCCTAAGAAGTCTCTCCTCTTTAAGTTCGAACTCAAGTTTTTCCAATTGACCATCACTGTTGTTGGACCGATTCTTGAATTTTGTACAATTAACAGAATGTAGTTAGATGCTTTTTAACAAAGTACATAAATAGGAAAGCATGCAGACCCTATTGATTCATTATCTCTTAGTTAGTTCTTAATTATTAATATATCACATAAAGACCCTATTGATTGATTATTTGATATGTTATACACAAATTAAAGACATCTAAAGGGAAGAGTGGAACACATCATGTCTTCAGTGGATATAAACAAACAGTTCACCATTTCTAGCAGAGTAGCAGATGCATGACATCAACATTCTTCTATTCTTCTACAGGGGATTTAAACTAAAATTTCTTTATTTTGTACCCCTCTAACATGAACCTACAAAAAATGTTGGAAACATTCCTATATATGTCCTCTAGGATCATTTCCTAGCTAGTAATTAATGACCAGAGTAACGTAAATTAGTTCTTAGTTATTAATACATCACATAAAGACCCTATTGACTAATTATTTGATATGTTATACCCAAATTTAAGACATCCAAAGGGAAGAGCAGAACACATCATGTCTTCAGTGGATATAATTAAACAAACAGTTCACCATTTCTAGCAGTGTACATAAAGAAGAAAGGAGGTTCACCAGTAACATGAATCTACAAACATGTGCATATGCTTGACCTCAACATTCCTAGCATAAAAATAACTAATTTAGCATGCTCCCCCAGTCATTTAAGAAGGTAAATAACTAATTTAGCATAAAATGAATGGGTTGAAATGAATGGAGAGGATATCTGCAATATATACCCATTCCTAATCAATTCTGTATGAAACGAAATTTTATCGATCTGTAACTGTAACTGTACACAAATTCAGGGATCCCAAGTTAAACGTGTATCAATAATAAACAAAAGAAACAATTTTATGAAAACAGATTGTAAGTAATGAAACGGAATAACTTGACAATTACCGTTTTCTGGACTGAATGGTCTCCCAAATCACATCCCACTTCTGAAGAATCGCTAGCGCTGGCTGTTGAAGCTATTCGTTGTTGAAGCTCCATGGAAGATGTGAATGAAATGGATGAGAAAGAAGACCTAGTTATTCGCTGGAGGTTTTTAATTGGAAATTTTCTGATAAAGTGAGAGGGAATCGATAATAAGTAAATTTAGTTCGAAATTTTGGGTGTAGTTTGAACTAATGGTGGGAAATTCAAATTTTTTGGTGAAAATTTTTAACTAAAAGGGGGGGAATTGTTCAAACTGATAAAAAAACCCAAAATTAATATAAACAATATGTATATTAAACATAATTAAACATAAACATAATTAATTAATTAATTAAATGTCTCCACGTGGCTCTTCCAGCGGGTTCTTCTTGAGATTCTATGTT